>APFE030780012.1:104889-160827 GCA_000404065.3 Pinus taeda | reverse complement strand
TTTCCTGGTTGCCATAATTTTGCTTTCCATTTTTCTTGCTAACCTGAATGTCTTCTCTAATGAATCAGGTTCCCAAAGGAAAACCTCATGTTGGATATTATCCTTTAAAGTCCATATGAACACATCAATAATATTCTCCTATGGAATATCTTTTACCCTTATGTTCAATTTTTGGAAGTCCTCAATGTGCTCCATCACTGAGCCCTTTTGTTTGAGATTTATTAATTGCCTAAAAAGTTGTTGCTTTTTGTATCCTCATAATGTGCTATTATTTCTTTCGTAAAAATTGCCCAAGTGACAATTTGTTTACAATAACAAAGCCATCAATACCATACAAATTGATTTGGTTCCAAATATAAAGTTTCAATACGTACCTTTTGTGTGTTTTGCACATTGTGGAGATCAAAAAATTGCTCCATCTATAGTATCCATGTTTTGGGATCATTGCCATCAAACTTCCTCATACTGATTTTTGGAACATGGTGGGTCTTCAATCAAACATTAGAGTCTATGAAATCATGATTAACATTTCTTTTGTTCTCATCATGAATTTCCTTTACTACCCTTTCACCATTAGTGACCATTTCTTGTAGCAACTTATTCAAATTTATCTTCAAAAATTTTCCATTTATCGTCCATGCCATTTCTCTTGCTCCAGTCTTAGCATCCATGCCATTCATCTTAGCTTCCACTCCATTCATCTTAACTTGCATGCCATTCATACTAGCTTCCACGCCATTCATCTTGGCTTTATTTATCTTTAGTGAGAGTGAAATTTGTTGTACTTGGTCTTGTAATTTTGATATATCATGTTGCATTTCTTCCTCTTATTCACAAGTCATGCTAGAGCTCTCAAGTTACTTACTAGGTGTTTCCATTTTCTTTCTTCGAGGAATTAATGCTAATAATTCTTCACTATTCCCTTTCAATTGCTTCCAACTAATCTTTCAAACCACTCTTACGCAAAATTAAAAAAAGAACTACACACCATTTTTTTCCCACTTTCTAAGAGCTCGATATTGAATCTATTTTATCTCTATAACTGCATATCTTGAATATCTAAAATCTCATCCTACGGTAGACCTTTGAGTCCTCTTTCTAACCCTGCAATTCTGATCAAGATTGGATTCTCCAAGGAGGATTTATGCCAAATCTCCCAAGGTGACCTAATTATAGACTAATTCAGTGGAGTGAACTTGTATGACGTGTCACGTGTCACTATTTCGACCTTAGTATCTGAAACTGATATACAAAAAACTAAAGGTCGTCCTCTTTTTGAAACTTCTTACGAAATTTCAATCTGATGTTTAAAACAAAAGGTATGGTGATTTTCCCCCGGTCACCTGTTTGGAATGTGTCACACGGAATGAGTCGAGGTTGCGGACAAGATCGACCTTCCTAGTATCTAAAGATATCTAGTGACAAGCAAGCCAATCAAAAACTATCTTTCTCTAAATATGCAATTAAAAAAAAAGGCAAACAAGTGTTTTAGGCCTACCTTAGGTCCAATGCAAGTTTGTGGAAGCCTCGCTCCCTCGCTCCAAATGAGCTTCCTTGAAGTGTAATTCTACAAACACAAACAAGCAAGCAAATTAAATAGCACCTGAAAATCCAATATCATAAAGCATATTCATCATAATGATCAAGGAGATTATCAAACAAACCACATAAGACAATTTGTTGAGAAAAATGAATCTGATTGTATTAATTCAAATGAAGAAGAACTTTACAACCTGTGCCTTGATGCTGTACAAGCTCCTCCCAGGGTCCGACAAGAAGTCTCCTATACTTTGACAAGCTTCACTCACTTCCTAATGGGGCCAAAAAGGTATGTGATCTCTCCTCTTAAGCTCAAATAGGAAGTCTTGATTTCACTAGCATTTACCCTCAAAAGTTCAGCTTCTAACCTCTCTGGCCACTGACCCAATGCCTCAATTTATAGTGCAATGGAGATCAGTTACCAGCTCCTCCTTCAAAGGGATAGCTCCTCTCAACAAGGAATTAGTTCCTCCTATTATGGGATGCATGAACCACTTGGAGCGAACAATCCACGTAACAAATGCTTCTAGAAAACTCTAGAATTAACCCACGATGAGTTTTTTAAGATAAAGATTGCACCTTTTGACTTTTACAGGGGTACGCACCCTCCTCTTTACATATAGAGCGTATAAGTACGCAGATAACTTGAACGCGTAACCAGAGTTACATTGCTTTTTTGATGTCTTTCTCTCATTTCTAAAGCTTGTTTTGAAGAGCTGAGGTTCACGACTTGCTCAGGAAGCTGGTATAGGTGGTGATAGACCTACACCGACTGCAAATAATCAAGGTGATGATATTTTTGTGTAATAAGGACATTATTGTTGACCTAGGACATGATCCTAAGGATCCTAAGGGTGTGAGGGCCCTTATGAAAAAGAAGGATGATGATATTGCTGCATTGAGAAAGCGATTGAGGTTGCCTCCTACTGAACACCCTCAAACTGCAAAATTGGTGCAAGAGAAATAAACTAAAGATACCTTAGATTTGTTGATGCAAATGAATCAAAGAGTAATCCAGATGGAGGAAGAATTAGAAAGAGCGACCCAGAGTAAGCAGGGAGAAGCAACCTCCCAGCCACCTCCAGCAGTTCTAGCTAATGTTCCTGTTCCTCCTACACAACCAGCAGCAATCCCAGAAGCCACATCAGAAACAACGGTAGTAGCAACTAAAACAACATCTGAAACAAGCATGAGCATGGAAGAAATGATGAAAGTTGTCAAGGAGCTTGAGCTTCAGGCTACAAAGATAAAAGAGGCCAAAGATAAATTGGCCAATCTTGAAGGAAAGTATGACAAATCTAAAATGACAGTAGCTAAAAAGACAAGGGAAATTAAGGCCTTGAATGACAAAATTAAAGCCTTGGAGAAAGAGATAGCTTTAGACAACACCCTGATGGAAATATAGAAGATTTTCTGGGCCAAGATAAATCATTCAATCACTGGCCAATGGAGGTCAATTCAAGCCATGTATGAACAAGTGGAACTAATTGGCAAAGCTCAGTTTGAAACTTAGAGAGCCAAAACAGCATTGGGAAACATGCCTGAGCAGGCCAACAAAATGATTAACTTCTTAAATCATCAAACCAGGGAAGAACTAGCAGCATTATAGATTATGAACATAACAGATGCTATACTGACAGCCAAGAAAGTGCTGACATTAAGAAGTTTTATTCAAACTCTAGAAGCAAGATGTCGGGAAATCCAAAAGGATGTAGATAATTTTGAAATAAAGCTTGCAGCACTGCAGACTAGAGTATTGCCTAGCTTATTAACCAGCTCTGGAAGGTTATTAACACGTGACCAATATGCAACTAGGCTCAATAATTATGTCACAAATCAGCTTACTACTTCATCAAGTTCTTCAGCACAAGCAAGACCTCCTACAGGACAGACTCTCTATGATAAGATGGAAAATTTATTTCACATGGAACATGAAGTCAACCACCTGCTTGAGATGCCTCCTAATTATTACAAGTATACAGAAGTGGATGAGGCACTCATCAAGATACAAAGGCATCAGCTTCCTCCTGAAGATTGGTGGCAAGCAATGTTGGCCATTTTACCTAGATGATATTAGTCTTTGGCTCCTTTTTCAATTTTCAAATGCCATGTCAGCTACACGTCAATAGTAAGCACCGGATAGAGCACAAGAAAGAACAGGTGGAGCAGGTCAAATCAATGACAAGGCAAAGGGCTGGAACAACAAGCCCAAAAAGCACGGATTTTGAAAACACAGCCCCAGCCGACTCAAATGGACTCAAAAGTCAACATTTTCTGACAGAAACGAACAGCTCTTACATTTGTATTTACTTCATCATTTACTTCTTCACTAGTCACTCCTTAGGAGTTGGTGAAAGAATTTATGAGTTAATAACTCATCCTCTAGATATTTTGTATCTACTTTTTGTATATATATCCCCTCATAGAATGTATTTGGGGTTGGTTGATTAATTCACTTCATGAGAGACTCGCACTGTATATCTAAGAATTTTTTTAATCAAAGACCGCCGAAAAAGATTGGAGGACTGACTGTGTGTTGTGTTCAAATGGTTGAAGAGTGACTTTGGAATACTTGTGCTGCTATATGGGACAATAAGTTTTTCTTCATTCTATTTCATTTTATAAGTATGTTTAACCGTTATTGTATCATTGTCTAAATAACAGGAAAAATGGATAGCCTAGACTTTGCTTAACTGCACTCTATGCTCAATTTTTGTTGTTTCTGTATGTTTTCCTTTGAATTAGCTGTGAATGTGAATTCCTTTTGGCTCATATTTCCCCTAATTCACACATGTATGACAGTTATCTAAGAATTCTTGACTGCTCCTAGATAGAGCTCATTCACCTTGCCTCTGTTAAGTTGAAGGAGAGATTCTTAATTGCCTCTCATTCCTTAGCCCTCATTCCATTCTTATTTAGCCTTAATGTTGTTTCATGTATAGTTATCCTGCTTTATAGTTTCCTTGTGACCAAGAAAACGCACCAGCAGCCTTACTTCATGACTCCATGCCCAATGGTTTGAATCTCTTACACTATGCATGCTTCCCTATTTGAAGACCATTAATCATCCCACCAAAACTTAAACAAAACACAAAGAACTCCATAACTAGCCTAAAATCCTTCGAACAGAGCTAAATCCTAAAGAGAGAGCCCTCTCTGATTGCAGGTAGGCTAGGACCTGCAGTCCAAAGATTGGTTTGTGGTTACCTCGGCCTTATTCCCTTGGGAGTCAAAGGGAACAACCTGAGTGTTAAGAGTCCCAAGTTTGACGGTAACGCTAGAGAAGACCCCAAGCCCACATCATGACTTATCATCTATGGTGTTCGTCAAACTCATGGCTTGACGATTCAATCCAGCTCCACCTTTTCCAATGGACCCTCACTGGCTCTACTGCTAAATGGTATATTAGGTTAGCTCGCAGATATTTTCAGGACTTTAATTCATTGGCTATGGCATTTTTAACTCATTTTCAGTTGCCATTTTGATATGAGATGGGAACACATCTCCTCACATCCTTAAAATAGACCACGGCCACGAACATCTCTGATCACATCCCTGAGTGGAGACGACATCACTGTTTTATTAAGTTTTAGATTCCCGCTCAGCTTCTGACCAACTGGTTCACAACCTCGTTTGTCAGTCCGATAGCCCAAGACATTGCTATGGGGGCATGTGTAACTGAAGAGCAGGCTATTGTGCGTGCTCAGTACCTAGACTTGGTTTACTCCCAGTTCGGTACACTATATGATTATTTTCCTGATGCCCCGAGGCCCGAAACATCCAAAGCCCCGCCAACAACATCTGTTGACGGCGTCATTGGTTTTGTTAATACGTCCTCTAAGAAATCTTCTGTGAACCCTGGGAAGAAAAAGTCGAATGCTTTGAACGAAAACACTTCTCAGGCTATATCCAATTCTGGTAACACTTCTGAGGTTAACACCGTTTAGTCCACCACGGCAGATAAATCCTCGAAAGGGAAAAAGAAGGGAAAAGGAAAGGATAAGGCTAATCAACCGAGGCAAGATTCCCCTAAACCTCCACCTAAGGAAGGTGCCAAACGCAAGCCTAAGTGTCCTTGCCTTATCTGTGATGAGGATCACTATACCAAATATTGCCCTAGGCGATCTGAAGTTAGTTGTTTGTTGAAAGGTGCCCCCAGAACTCCTGCAGTACTCAAAGTGCCTTTTCCCTTGCAGTAAACCTAAATGGTGGTTGATCCATCTCAATCCTCTTCTCCCTTTGGTTCTCAGGTATTTATGGTTGGGACGATTCCCATCCACATTAGTACTCAGGCAAAAGAATATTCGTCGCCTGTCGAGAATGAGCCTGAGGTCCCCTCTAGTGCTCCTCCATCCAACTCTGGTCCCCTTCATATTGAACAACCTAGCACTGAATCGGTCATCCGACCTCCCTCCAAAGGCATGCTCCAGAAATCTTCATACAACCCTAATGCTCATGCTGCTCAACACTATAGCATCATTGAGGACTTAGCCCAGGTTTCGTCAACTATGTCCACATTGGAAGTTCTCCAAAGCTGCCCCTCTCAGAGGAAGTCCTTGCTATCAGCCATCAGTGGCATGGACTCGGCCGATTCAGAATTGATCAATTTTGACCTAGACAGTCATATACTGAGACTGCCTCACCAAATTGCCTTCCTTATCCAGGTCATCATCAATTCTAAAACGATTCATCGTACAGTCATTGATGAAGGCGCTTCTACTTGCATCATGTTTGTTTCTTATTGGAAGGCTATTGGTTCTCCAACCCTGAGCCAGTATCCTATGACCTTAGAAGCCTTTGATGGGAGAGAGTCTTGTCCTTATGGTATACTCCAACGCTTTCCTATTACTTTGGAAGGGAAGACAGTTGAAGTGGAGGTCGAAGTTTTTGACGCCAATTTAACTTACAACCTCCTTTTAGGAGGAAGCTGGACATATGCCATGCGAGCCGTGGCTTCATTTCTATTTCGTGTCATTCATTTTCCCCATCAGGGGAAGACCATCACAGTAGACCAGTTGTCCTTCTTCGCCTCCTCCTCCTCCGATGGCAACGTGCCTTTTCTGGAGCATACCTCCATTCCGTGTGAGAGTGTGGGTGCTGGTCTCTTTAAAGATCCTACCGTTATGGGTGTTTTTTCGCTCCCACCTCCCAACATCGCTCCCATTAATATGATTTTTGTTCGCTCTGATCCTTGGGTTCTTCCCCCCGCTGATCAGATAGAATCTTGGGGCGATTAGATGCCGTTGAGTCCTGCTGAGCTCAACTACATCGAAATTGTTTCTGCATCGAATCCCTCCTCTGAATTTGCTCCTTTGAGCAGAGCTCTTGACTCGTACGTTCAATCCCCTTGGCTTGGAGATGGCACTTCTTCAAATCCTTTAAAGTGAATTTTTCGTTCTGATGAAGTGATTATTGAGACCATGTCTTTTGAGGAACCCCCTTGGTATGATCATCACCATCGTTCCTCATTTCTCCCTACCCATTGGGAAATGCTTACTTGTCTCGAGCGGTTTGCTCCTTGTCTCCCATCTCAACCCCTTCAGACACCCATCAAAGTTCATCAAGTGTCTTCTGAAGGAAATATGGGAAATATTATGCAAATGCAGGCAATCGACATCTCTGTTCAACAAGGGATTGTCGAGCATATCCATGTTGGAGTAACTTGTACTCCAGAGGAGATTTTGTGATGTGTTTGCTTGGTCTTATGAAGAAATGCCTGGCATTAATCCTAGCATTGTGGTGTATGAGATACCCACATATCCAGGTGCCAAACTTGTTCGATAGCATCTGCGCCCCGTGCACCCCTGAAAGGCTGCAGCTATTAAAGTAGAAGTTGAAAAGCTTCTTAAAGCTGGTTTTATTTACCCCATCCCACTCACAGATTGGGTCTCTAATATTGTTCCTGTGACTAAAGAACAGGGAACTATTAGGGTATGTGTTGATTATCGTGATATTAATCATGCCTGTCCCAAAGATAACTACCCTACACCCTTCATTGACCAGCTCATTGATGAGTGTGCCAGGAGTGAGATATATTCGTTTATGGACAGCTTTTCTGGTTATAACCAAATTAATATTTCACCTACAGATCAACACAAGGCCTCCTTTATCTATCCATCGGGCACTTTCTCTTATAAAAATCTCCCCTCTGGTTTAAAAAATGCCGGTGCCACCTTCCAACACGCAATGTCTTATGCATTTCATGATATTTGACACATTGTGCAGCCCTACCTGGATGATCTTCTAGCTCACTCAGCAAAGCTCCAGTACCATCCAACCCACCTTCGTGAAATCTTTCTCCGCTGTTGACACTATCGTATCCGATTCAATCCACATAAATGTGTCTTCTACATTGAGTTAGGTAGATTTCTCGGATTTATCGTCTCCCAAGAGGTTATCCGTCTCGATCCCCTTAAAGTCGAAGCCATCCTGAATCTCCCTCCCCCTTCTTCTTTGCAACAATTGCAAAGTTTGCAGGATAAAGCAAATTTTTTATGATGATTTATTATGAATTATGCCGAAGTGGCCAAAGGCTAGACACGGTTATTAAAGCGGGATACCCCTTTCCTTTGGGATGTCACTGCACAAGAGTCATTTGAGTGCCTCAAGGCCCTCCTTGTTTCTGCATCATTTTTGCGTCCCCCTGATTATCACCATGACTACACTCTGTACTTAGTCACTGCCAATACCACTATTGGCATGGTTCTAGTTCAAGATGATGATGATGACACTGATCATTTCGTTTACTATCTCAGCCGCAATTTACTAGATACGGAAACTCGATATGCCTATGTCAAGAAGTTGGCATTGGCCGCCGTTTGTGCCGTTCAACGTTTTCGCCATTATATATTATTGTGCACCACGACAGTGGTTTTTGATTGCAACCCAATGACATACATATTGTCACATCAGTTACTGGGGGGCAAATACTCAAAGTGGATTTTCATCCTCCAAAAGTTCGACTTGGAGTTCACCACTGCCAAGTCTAAGAAGTCCCTCCTCTTTGCTGACTTGCTTTGCTCTCTGCCATCTATTACTGCGCCCTCTCAATTAGAGGACCATATTCTGGATGAAACTTTGTTCTTGATTAGTACCCTTGATCCATGGTATGGAGATATTATTGTCTATCTTCAGACGTCCTCCTTTCATCCTGATTTGTCCAAGGATGCTCGGAGTCAAATTCGCCATCATTCTCAACCCTATCACATTATTGTGGACACCCTGTACTATCTCGGTGCTGACTCTATTCTCCACCGATGCTTAACATTCAAGGAAGCTGAACGAGTTCTAAATTACTACCATTCTGGCGCCTATGGTGGTCACATGTCCGGGTATGCTACTACTCAGAAGATCCTCCATGCTGGTTATTTTTGGCCCTCTAACTTCAAGGATCGCATTCTTGTTGTCCGCTCTTGTCATGAGTATCGAATCTACCAATGGACGATGCACGTGCCCCCCGCTCCATTGCACCCTGTCATTACTGTCAGCCCTTTTGCCAAATGGGGCATTGATTATATGACCTGTAACCCTCGCTCGGCTGGGGGGCATGGGTATATCATCGTTGCCATTGATTATTTCACAAAATGGGCCGAGGCGATGCCTACACTATCTGAAGACGGTCACATAGCAGCATAAATTTTATTTAATCATGTCATCTTATGGTTTGGAGTCCCTTAGGCCATCATCATTGATCATGGCAAACATTTCTGTAATCATATGATGACCGAGTTAACAACCTAGGTAGGCTTGCGGCGTGATAGCTTGACACCGTCCTATCCTCAGGCCAATGGCCAAGTGGAAGCCACCAACAAAGTTCTAGTTATGATGCTTCAATGCACCATCGGCATGCACAAGTTCAACTGGCACTTGATTTTGTTCTCTGCCTTATGGGCCTACCGAACTTCAGTGAAGGATGCCATCAGGTTCACCCCGTTCCAATTGGTTTATGGTCTAGAGGCTAGCCTTCCGATTGAGTGTGAGATCCCTTCTCTGAAATTAGCCATCGAATTACTCCCCAACACTACTCCAGTAGAAGAATGTCTTCTCTATCTGGAGCGACTAGACGAGACCCGTAAATTAGCCTCTCTAGCCATTGGAACACAAAAGAAGAGAGTGAAAGCTCACTTTGATCATACTGTCCATCCTCGTTCTTTCGTTGAAGGAGATTTAGTCCTGATTTATGATTAGGCAAATCATAAGGTGGGGGCAAGCAAAGTCGAGCCTATGTGGCATGGGCCTTATATTGTAAAGCGAGTTTTGCAAAAAGGGGCCTATGACCTGATTGATTATGAAGGGAATCCTCTAGATAAGCCCCGAAATGGGCTTTATCTGAAAAAAATATTATGCATGAACCCCATGCATTTTGATTTGTACATACGTGTGTTTTCAGCAGGTGTGTTGTATGTGTGTTTTCATGTTTGGCTTGGTGTGTAGGCATAATTTCCGCTTATTGTGTCTTTTGCTTCTCATGTAGAGTGTAGTACACCTTACGTTGGTTTCGCTAATGGTGCCTGCCACAGTACCCACAACCTTTCTTTTGCGGCATGGGTGATCTACGATCCTCACGGTGAGTTAGTAGACTTCCAAGGTGTTCGTCTGGGTTGTACCACAAATAATGTCGCTAAATATAGTGATGTTATTGAATTATTGACCGAGACTATTAACCTCAGCATTCCTTCATTGGTTGTGAATCTAGATTCTCAGCTTGTTGTCCACTAGATTAATGGGCGTTATTCCATTAGAGATCATCGGATTTTAAGGTTGTATTTACGTGTTAAATTGTTAGAAAGGAATTTTGATTTTATTACATATCAAAACATTCCAAGAAGATTAAACACGTTAACTGATGCATTAGAAAACCATGTATTAGACAGACATTTGCGTAACATGTACTCAAAACAGCATATAGAAGCATTCAAAACACAATAATGAACCATAGGAATATGTATGTATGTATAATATATATATATATAGTATATATATATATATATAATATATATATAAATATATATAATATATATATAATTATATATATATATATATATATATTTATATATATAGATATAGATAATATAATATATATAATAATTATATTATATATATATTATAATATATATATAAATATATATATATATATAGATATATATATATGTCTCGTGTGGCACACCGAGGTGCTCGAAAAATAAGTGCATATGTCCAAATAGAGTATGTGTTCTCCGTACATCCGAGACACGTCTCTCAAAAAATCAGCAGGAAATAAAACCTAGGCATCTACTGTGGTGGGATATGCTCCCTATAGCACACCATCGCTCGTGCAACTCGCCTCAACAGGTGGTTCACCCTGGGTATCACCCCTACTGTATGTATCTGGAACTCTATGGGGACCTCCTCGATCCCCATGTAATCAGGGATCCCCACCGTCAAGCCCTCAAGATTTTGGGCCACTGCCTCCATCGAATCGCCAGTTGGAGGAGCCAAGGGTAGCTCTCTCATGCCCTGTGGATGCCTTCATGCCTCTGGAGCCAGTCCTACTAGCCTCACTCATCCCACATCTACAAATACCATAGAGTACATCATTAGGACATATGCATGAAAAAATATAAGATAGACCCGTAGCCAAATTTCTTCGCAGGATCAAGATGGACCCATAGCCAAATTTCTTCGCCTCCCCGCGGCAACAGTTGGTAAGTTGTCTTTTCATGTTGGCTGTCACTGCTACAACCCAGTTGAACATGGTCGGATTGAGGCAGTCAAGAGCCAACTGGAGTTGGGTCTTTGTTGCCTCGTGTTGGGCTTGGGAGCCCACTACCCTCATCACCATGAATAGAACTGCATGAAGAATTATGTCTTGCACTGTGGGAATTTCCACCTTCCCTCTTTTTGATTTGCGTGCCTGTGGGCACACTCATGCTATAAGCATATCTAATGATTCACCCACGACCCGTTGGCCCTCTAGAATCAGCCTCTTGCCACGATGGGACAATCCGGTCAGGAAATATATGTCTGTAGCATCGAACTCAATGTCTCTGCCACAGATAATGAATTTTCCATCTGTTGGGTTCTAGACACAAAGAAACAGCTCTAAAAAATTGTGTTGGGCTCGAAGGGGTGGAGTAAGGAAGAATTTTAGCAACCCGCATGCACGTAAAGCATTTTGGCGCCCAGCATCAGCAAAGGCTTCCTCATCGTTGACTTCGTGAGTTCGTTCCTACCAAACAAATGCCATGATGCCCTGCATGATAAGAAAAAGTGAATTAGAAATCCTTATGTAAATTTAAATTCATAATTTACATAAAAATTTGGTTTTACGTCGCCATTGCGACTGCTTTTAAAACAGTCTCAATGGTGCTCAGTTCACAGTTCATTGTTCTCACGATCATAGTAAGAATACATCAGATTCTCGCGATGATTCGAAGGTGCTACGTGTAAATCACGCTCGGTCATTGTGGACCGAGCGGCTTTCCCGCGATGACTGAGAGGCGGACTCCGATTCAAAAATCCACCACTGCCACCTACCTAGCACCAAATTACATGAAAAAACTACTAAAATGCAGCGCACAGTGAAATGTACTTACTTGGCGAAGGTTTCAGGACGAACCGTGGATGGATGAGGCTAGAATCAGCTTGAGAACACTGCTCAGGTTGGTGATCCAAACACTCCAAGGTAAAACAAACAGTGCAAAGGTAAAAAAAATGGTTACCCCCCCCCCCCCCCCCCCCCCTTATAGTAATTTTTTGAAATATTAAAAATTTTACTTTAGAATGTGGGTTTTTTCCATTTTTATTATATGGTTCATTGGAGTTTTTGGTTTTTTTAACTATGTTTCCTCATATATTAATCATTTTATGTCGAAAGGGTTTTACATTTGACGTGTTTGGTGCAGAATTATAGGTAGTGGAGTTATGTCATACTTCGTGTGCACTTGATCCATAAAGTCTTCTTTAATGCTCTTTTAAACGAAATAAGAGGCGGTCTGCTTTAAGCTCTTTTCTGACCATGTAAACATGAAAAGATTGCCAGGATTTTTGTCATTTCGGGTTCGTTATTGGTTACAAAATGACGTCGTTTAAATCACTTTTCTACCTTTTCGGGTCGAGGTCACTAATCACGAAAATTACTCCTTGATCGTAATGGTCAAGCAGTTCTTTCGAGTATCGTTTTATACGTTTTCGGGCTTGAGAGACACAAATCTACGAAAAAGGAGCCCACTAGAGTTTTCTTTTCCATGTCTTTTTCAAACTCCCTAAACATGAAAAAGACTCTAAGTTTTACCTATGTCGGACTCGTTAAACCTTGACGACATTGGACTCGTCACCATAACGAGACTCGAGATTCTCCTCCCTAGGGCTCGTTAAGCTATTACTAGGTTGGATTCGACCGAAGGTTGAACTTATATTACAAGCACATGCTATCCCCTTCAAGCTTGTTTTCAAAAAATAATTGGGGTACTCGCCAACAATGGTGGGGGAAAATTTGGAAATCATCGTTGTTTATGGTAGCTAGTCACTCTTGAACGTCAACACTTTTTCTTCTTGTCAGGTTGGGATATTCATACATCGTCATTTGGCCTTTTATGGGTTTGGGTTGCCATTTAGCCTCATTCCATCTAATCCATGTTGTCTCCATCGAGCCTCTAATCCCTTAGTACCTGAATGCTGCCATCCTCTAGAGTCGTGTCGCCGACATGTTCAAGAGTATAATCCTTCTACAGTTTACATCTTTGCCTCCTCTTCTGATACTCTGTTTTTCCATCTACCTCTTATTCCTTATCTCGTATCGTTGATGGGGGAAACATTATGGCCCTCCTGTCGACATCAACTCATTATCCAGGAGATTGACCTAGAGATCCCCTTTCGTACCTTGGAGCTTGCATGCCTCAATGCCAAGTTCTTCATGCCTGACGGTTGACTTTCATCATTGGTCGTCGATTGGGTGATTCCACGGGTGTTTGACTTCAGCTCCTTATTCACACTTCGTGGATTGTACTAGACAGTACCTTGAGAACCATTGGCATTATTGGTGGTTTCTCTCGATCAGTATTGGTGGCATTATTTGTTAACGGTTTTCATCATTGATCGATACTCAAGAAACTTTCTATCATGCTCAACCTCAACACATCTATTCACATGCTAGAATTTGTACTATGATCTGTTGGGTTCAAGACCCCGAACTCAAATTACACATGTTTGGGCTGCATGGATTGGTTCGTGATTGCATGACTCACTGATGGATGGCTGCGACAATACCTGAGTCTTCATGGATGGCTGCGACCATACCTTTATCATTATCATGGTCTTATTAGCTGGATGGTTGCGTCCATACCACAGACCTAGTTCATATGTATTTTGGATGGCTGCACCCATGCCTAGATTACATGTATTTCACTATCAAAGATATCAGTTGTACTTGTGCCTGCAAGTTCTTCTAGATGGTGTTCCAGATCAGTCAGTTTTGTAAAGCATTTCACCCCTCCTACTCTCTTGAGCTTCATACTTTAGGGGGCATTTGTTACATAATAATTTGTCACTGCCTTCACCCCAGTCCTTCTACTGTGTCATGTGTCCCAATGAAACATGCTCATACTGAACAAATGCTCTCTTATGTTGCCAAGTGACCTACTTTTCCTAAGTTTTCTACCTCATCACGATAATGGACTTAATATACGCGATGAATAGCGGTTGTAAATAGTCCAACCACGCTTCCAGTGCGGAAGTACATCTGTTTCCCGTGACGGTCTGATTTCATGCTCTCGCACGAGGCTACTTGTTATATTTAATGACAGTCTAACTGGCTACATTCCCTACTAGCGATGTCAACGCTAAAGCTTAGTTATAAATTCGCGATGATCCAAATTAGGTGAATTCATTCCAACGGTCAGCCTTTTGGATGTCTCCAGACCTAGTTGTTGGCATAGTTTGTGTCGCCCTTCCTCCTCTGGTATGGCAATTCCATCATTTGTGCTACCTTCCTTGGGGATAAGCTCTCTCTTCCACCTTTCATGGAGACTCCTTCTCCTATTTAAACACTCACCATTGCTATGATCATCTAGTTGGTAAATTCTTGGATTGAGAAGTGTTGTTAGTGCTTTTGAGTTTGATAGATATATAGTGTGGGTGTGACAAGTGTGTGATTGTTGATAGCTTGTGGAAGGTTGTGAAGTGCCCTTAAATTTGTGCTAAAACTTATGAGTGAGAGAGAAACTTTGTATGTTGTGAGATCCATCTTCAAGGAGTGAATGCTTGAGAAATACACTAGTTGGACCCTCTGAGAAGGCTTGCGAAGTCAAGACCCAGTTGTAATCTTTCTCTCATTTCATTATTAATACAATCAATGATGTTTTCCTATGTCCTATATGTAATTTACTTGATAGCTCATGACTTCTTGAATTTGTGAGTAAATAGATCATTGTTGTTTTCACGTTACGTGCTTTGTTGTATTTTCTTTGCATTGTTTTAGGTTGATCACTCATTGAGGAGAAGCGGAAGCTGGAGCAGTGCAATGGAACTCCATCGACCACCAGTTGAGGTAGGCCTCCAACTATGACTGTTTAAGGAAATCTATTGTTGACCTATCCTTGCTGTGACTAGACCCACTCTAGGGCTAGAGGGGTTGCCTCTGTCCACAGAGGTAACATTTTCCTGCATCACAGGAGGGTGTTGGAACCAGGTTTTTGCACCCTAGGGATGTCTTAATGAGGTCTGGAAAGGTCGCAAACCAATCCTGCAAACTTGCGTTGCTCCGCGTAGCTGTCTGTCCTTCGCATAGCCCTATACAGAGTGCGCAAAGGCGCTACCTAGATCCTTTACCCTTACGGTGTTATTATTATAGATCTGACTTAATTTTGTGGGCGTAGTATTCTTATTTACTTATTTAACATTTATAACCAATGCGCACAATCATAAACTGTAAAGAGATGTAAGGATATAAATGAAACATAAACACACAGATCAGATGCACAATATTCCAAAATCAACTTATCTTTTATTAACCTTCTGTTCTAGTACAATCCAATTCCATCCTGCACACTCAGCTACAGGGGTCCGTGCACACAGTGGAAAACTATACTAGGCCTCTGCGCACACAGCTACAAAGTGTCTTCCTACTCCTACAACCCAAGGCTCGGACTTACAGACTCAGAGTGAATATCGCATTCAAAAACCCATCATAATCCAGAAAAAAATCAAAAGCTTAACTGACTTCTACATTTAGAACCTCACTCTATTTATACATTCCCATGGTCCGCGGACCATGGGTAGGCCGACCCACTCTATATTAAATTACAATATTTGAGGGTAGACAATCCTTTGACTTGACTCATTACAATTTGCACTCCGCACACTACGCGGAGACTTTCCAATACCATTACCCAAAATTGTGGGCTTTAAGCCCCAAAACCATTACCTGGGGGAAAGGTTGCCCAACAATTTATATGAATATTGTTATAAGATATATGTCGATTTTTTTATGAATATCGGAATTAAAAATTCACAATAATTGCACTGTCACGGCTCAATATTTCCAAAAAGTAAGAAATATCATACAAAAAACTGGTGTGTCCATAACATAAACATGCACCAGTGCATTATGTAATATAAAATCACTATTACAACATATTTTTTGCGTGACTAATGCCTTTTTGAAAAATGATAGCACCAGGGTGTTTAATTCTTCAAGTAGCGATATTGTTTGCAATTAACACCCCAGCGCATTGTAATTCTTAAAGCACCAGTGCTTTCATAGAACTAATGCCCAAGTGCTACAAAATATTATTTCCAACCCCATTGCATTATTAAAATTAACAACACCGGTTCTTTTATATCATTAGCACACTGATGCATTTATACAAATCATGCACATCAACACTATGAGTTTAAATAAAATCACTGTGTTTGCAATATTTTTTGTCGGCCCCGGTGTCGTTCCTTAAAAGAATTCCCTGATGTGTTTTTTGATAAATACACGCTGGGGTAGTATGCATTTCAAACATGTGTTATTTGAATTCAACACCTCAATTCTTTTAGTTATATATGCAACCCTGGTGATTTTATATATGTAGCGCACTAGTGCTACTTATTCCATGAATCACACTGCTAAAACCTTTGACCACCCAAAATTTTTCAGTTGTGATGAAGTTCCATTATAATCTCCACTAAAACATCTACTACCCCAAACAGATGTTTTAGCGGATGTTTTTTGACAATTTTTTCCAATTTTATAACACTAAATATCTATGTTATAACCTCCGCTAGAAGGTATTTTCCTTGTAGTAAGGACAGGTTTGAAAATTGAATTCATCAAGCTTTGAAATGTTGAAGGTACAAGTGTATGTCCAAATGGCATAACCAAAAATTTATAATGACCTTCATGTGTTCTAAAGGCTATTTTGGTAATGACTTCTTGCCTCATTCTAATTTGATGATATCCATAATGGAGATCCAACTTAGTAAAGAAAATTTCTCCATGAAATTCATCTAACAATTCATTAATGACAAGAATTGGAAGCTTATATTTGATTTCATTTTGTTGAGTTGTTTATATTCTAGACACGTATGCCATGGACCATCCTTTTGATAAACATCACCACTGGTGAAGAGAAAGCACTATGGCTAGGCTAAATGATTCCCACCTCTAACATTTCTTGAACCATACATTCAATGTAACTCTTTTGTGTATGTGGATATCTGTAACGCCTAATGTTAGGTGGTACAATTCTAGGCTACAAATGAATAGCATGGTCATGATCTTAGATAGGTGGAACATGATTAGTAATTTATCCAAATACCTTAGCATGATTTTTGATACCTTTTTGAAGATCCATTGGAGCATAGCATATAGATGTTTAAACATCTAATGAATCGTAATTGTGAAACTACACCTTAGTGTCACTTTTTTAGATACAAATAATGCTATTAGAGCTTATCATTTTATTGGGTTTCCCTTGGATACCTCTAAGCTCAATTAATTTTCCTTCTGAGAAAGACATTATGAAAAGATCTTGGAAATTAAGGGCCAATGTTCCCAATGATTGTAACCATTAGACCGCTAATACAACATTAGTACCACCCATTTGGATTGTAGTCATGGGACTAACCAATAAATAATCCTCTATATTCAACTTAATATTATTGCACTTCACTAAACAATTTATGGTATCTCCATTTGCAATCATCACTAGAAATTATGGTGCTAGATATACAAAGTAATTAACAAGTTTTTCCATTTTGTAATTAATGAAGTTATGGGTACTACCTGATACAATAAATATTGTTACCCTTTTCCTTTTGATATATCTTTCAGTCTTGAGGGTTTGTGGAGTAGTGATGTCAGCCAATGAATGACAAGAGGTTTTTGGAGTAGTCTCTTCTAAATCTATCTCGTGGAGTTTCCACTTCTTGATATTCTTCATATTCATAGTCCATGTAGGATAATTTATTCTCACTGCATTTATGCCCTTTACTATACTTGTTGTCACGATTGAAATTGTAGTCCCTTTTCTCTTGTTTCATCAATTTGATGAGAATTCAACCTTGTTAGTTTAGGAAAGGGAGCATGTTTTTCTCTATAGTTATTAGTGACCAATTTTCTAGTGGCCATATTTTTACTTTCAACTTTCCTTGCCAAACTAAAAACGTGCTCTAAATATTTAGGTTCAAAGATATGCACCTCATTTTGGATGATTTCCTTTAAAGTTCCCATAAATATGTCTAACAAGTTATCCTCTAAAATATTCTTTACTCTGAGACTCAACATTTGGAATTTTTGAATGTGATATGTATTTGGATCTTTTTGTCAAATATTTACTGTTTGAATAAAGAATGTGTTTCTCTTAATATCCCCATAATGTACTATCAATTCCTCTGTAAAAATGGAACAAGAAATAACATAATTTTTTTCCCTTTAAGAAAACCATTGATACCAAACACGTTTGTCTTATTCTAAAAACATGGATGAAATATTTACCTTTTGTAAGGATGCCACTTGGTGTAGATCAAAGTATTGATCCATCTGAAATATCCATGTTACAATATCATTAGCATCAAATTTCCTAATATCAATATTCAAAATGTACTAGTTCCTTGATGGTGACTTGAAGCTTTGATGATTTGGATCTTAGATTGAAAATTCCATGATTATGGTTCTCTGATTCATATTTTTTTCTTAGCAATTGTGATAACATACTCCCCATATGAGATTGATTCTCAACAACATTCTTCTCCTTATGTTCCCCATTTCCTTGGATCTCCACATCCCTTATAGGAAGCCTCTCCAAAAGAAAATTTTCCATGACAATAATGGAATTTTTTATTTATTCCTTATTTTGAATAATATTCTTTTCTATTCCTTCCTTATTTTCATTCATTTCTTTTTCATTTCTCTTTTAATATTTCCTTGAGAACCTATTAAACCTGCCTTTTTCAATATACTACCATCCATTTCATTAACTTTATTCTCTAATTGAAATAACCTAAATTCTAAGTCTTCAATTTCTTCATGAGTCCAAGTTGGGACTTCAATATATTTATTTATTGTATAGAATTATTTCTAGGCATGGTTGAAAATAATAATATCTGACCTCTTTGTTACAACAAAAAACAAGGGGATCTGCTAATGAATAGTTAAGTCACTAGTAAGTTACATACTTTAATTTGGATAATACCAGAATGACTGAAGCCTTATTGACATATCTTTGATATTTTAGGCCTTGTATATATAAAAAATTGTTTTGTAATACTCTGATATGTAGTTTTTGCAATTCCAATGGCGTGAATTTAATTTATGTGCCAATTGAAAGTTAAGTAGCTTTCTAAAAACTTGTTGATTTTTTCCCTCTTCCCATGAAAAAAACTTGTATAGTGTGGCACATGTCCAATTCTGAAACTTGTACCTAAGCTACATATATATACCTCCTAAAATTCCTAAAAATTTCATAGTCTGAAAATTTCCAGAAAATAAGATATAGAAAAAATACCAAGCTGACCTGTTTAAAGTTTATTTCATCGTTGTTCATAAACCCTAACTTCCATAGGGTATAACTCTGAGAGTATAACAAACCAAATTCTAAAATGGAACCAACTATTCCCCCATATTTCTCCTTAATATGTTCCAAAGTTCACTTTATGAAGCCTTACATAAAAAAAAATAAAAATAAATAAATAAAATATAACACAAATTCCAAACTAACCTATTTGAGACTGATTCTGGAGCATACAAAAAGCCTAACTTTCTAAGAACGTATCTTAAAAAATATAGGGAACCAAGATATATAACTTGGACTAGATATCACCATGATTTTGGCTCAATGTTATCCAAGTTTCATGGTATGAAGCCTCACAAAAATAAGTTATAGCAAAAATGTCAAATTGACCTGTTTGAGACAAAATTTAGGATCATTAAAAAACCCTAACTTCCTTGGACCATATATCCAAAAATATACTGCCAATATTTGATACTTGAACCAAATATTTCTCAAGGTGTCTTCTCAATTTTCTACAGGTTTCACCATATGAAACCTCCCAGGAAAAAACTTTATAGCAAAAATGCCACGATGACTTGTTTGAAGTGGAAAAACCTAGAATCAAGAGTTTTGATACAAAATTTTGTGATCCCTACACCTTAAAAATGATAATAAACCAACAATAACAATCCACTTCGAGGGGGAAACCTACTTTTACAATAAATATGATGAAAAAGACAATATTTGATGCTTCTAATACTAGGTCTCCTTAGTATATATATTGGATACAAAGGGTACAATTATAATAAAATGAGATCATGTGGGGTTCTAGCCTACATAACAATATAGCAATAGAAATGTAATAATTTAATATGTAGGGCTTAATAATGACTTATTAGGTTAACATGGAGCTTATATAGAGCTTATCAATTATAATAATATGTAACCTTGAGGGGTTCTAGCCTACACGCCAATAGAAATGTAATTGAATATTTAAGTCTTAATAAGGGATTTTAAGTTTCAAAATGTGTATTTTTAACCTTAAAATCCCTTATTAAGACTTAAATATTCAATTACATTTCTATTGGTGTGTAGGCTAGAACCCCTCAAGGTTACATATTATTATAATTGATAAGCTCTATATAAGCTCCATGTTAACCTAATAAGTCATTATTAAGCCCTACATATTAAATTATTACATTTCTATTGTTATATTGTTATGTAGGCTAGAACCCCACATGATCTCATTTTATTATAATTGTACCCTTTATATCCAATATATATACTAAGGAGACCTAGTATTAGAAGCATCAAATATTGTCTTTTTCATCATATTTATTGTAAAAGTAGGTTCCCCCCTCGAAGTGGATTGTAATTGTTGGTTTATTATCATTTTTAAGGTGTAGGGATCACAAAATTTTGTATCAAAACTCTTGATTCTAGGTTTTTCCACTTCAAACAAGTCATCGTGGCATTTTTGCTATAAAGATTTTTCCTGGGAGGTTTCATATGGTGAAACCTGTAGAAAATTGAGAAGACATCTTGAGAAATATTTGGTTCAAGTATCAAATCTTGGCAGTATATTTTTGGATATATGGTCCAAGGAAGTTAGGGTTTTTTAATGCTCCTAAATTTTGTCTCAAACTGGTCAATTTGACATTTTTGCTATAACTTATTTTTGTGAGGCTTCATACCATGAATCTTGGACAACATTGAGCCAAAATCATGGTGATATCTATTCCAAGTTATATATCTTGGTTCCCTATATTTTTTAAGATATGTTCTTAGAAAGTTAGGCTTTTTGTATGCTCCAGAATCAGTCTCAAATAGGTTAGTTTGGAATTTTTGTTATATTTTATTTTATTTATTTATTTATTTATTTTATTTTTTTTATGTAAGGCTTCATAAAGTGAACTTTGGAACATATTAAGGAGAAATATGGGGGAATAGTTGGTTCCATTTTAGAATTTGGTTTGTTATACTCTCAGAGTTATACCCTATGGAAGTTAGGGTTTATGAACAACGATGAAATAAACTTTAAACAGGTCAGCTTGGTATTTTTTCTATATCTTATTTTCTGGAAATTTTCAGACTATGAAATTTTTAGGAATTTTAGGAGGTATATATATGTACCTTAGGTACAAGTTTCAGAATTGGACATGTGCCACACTATACAAGTTTTTTTCGTGGGAAGAGGGAAAAAATCAACAAGTTTTTAGAAAGCTACTTAACTTTCAATTGGCACATAAATTAAATTCACGCCATTGGAATTGCAAAAACTACATATCAGAGTACTACAAAACAATTTTTTATATATACAAGGCCTAAAATATCAAAGATATGTCAATAAGGCTTCAGTCATTCTGGTATTATCCAAATTAAAGTATGTAACTTACTAGTGACTTAACTATTCATTAGCAGATCCCCTTGTTTTTTGTTGTAACAAGGAGGTCAGATATTATTATTTTCAACCATGCCTTGAAATAAATCATACAATAAATAAATATATTGAAGTCCCAACTTGGACTCATGAAGAAATTGAAGACTTAGAATTTAGGTTATTTCAATTAGAGAATAAAGTTAATGAAATGGATGGTAGTATATTGAAAAAGGCAGGTTTAATAGGTTCTCAAGGAAATATTGAAAGAGAAATGAAAAAGAAATGAATGAAAATAAGGAAGGAATAGAAAAGAATATTATTCAAAATAAGGAATAAATAAAAAAATTCCATTATTGTCATGGAAAATTTTCTTTTGGAGAGGCTTCCTAAAAGGGATGTGGAGATCCAAGGAAATGGGGAACATAAGGAGAAGAATGTTGTTGAGAATCAATCTCATATGGGGAGTATTTTATCACAATTGCTGAGAAAAAAATATGAATCAGAGAACCATAATCATGGAATTTTCAATCTAAGATCCAAATCATCAAAGCTTCAAGTCACCATCAAGGAACTAGTACATTTTGAATATTGATATTAGGAAATTTGATGCTAATGATATTGTAACACGGATATTTCAGATGGATCAATACTTTGATCTACACCAAGTGGCATCCTTACAAAAGGTAAATATTTCATCCATGTTTTTAGAATAAGACAAACATGTTTGGTATCAATGGTTTTCTTAAAGGGAAAAAAATTATGTTATTTCTTGTTCCATTTTTACAGAGGAATTGATAGTACATTATGGGGATATTAAGAGAAACACATTCTTTATTCAAACAGTAAATATTTGACAAAAAGATCCAAATACATATCACATTCAAAAATTCCAAATGTTGAGTCTCAGAGTAAAGAATATTTTAGAGGATACCTTGTTAGGCATATTTATGGGAACTTTAAAGGAAATCATCCAAAATGAGGTGCATATCTTTGAACCTAAATATTTAGAGCACGTTTTTAGTTTGGCAAGGAAAGTTGAAAGTAAAAATATGGCCACTAGAAAATTGGTCACTAATAACTATAGAGAAAAACATGCTCCCTTTCCTAAACTAACAAGGTTTAATTCTCATCAAATGGATGAAACAAGAGAAAAGGGACTACAATTTCAATTGTGACAACAAGTATAGTAAAGGGCATAAATGCAGTGAGAATAAATTATCCTACATGGACTATGAATATGAAGAATATCAAGAAGTGGAAACTCCACGAGATAGATCTAGAAGAGACTACTCCAAAAACCTCTTGTCATTCATTGGCTGACATCACTACTCCACAAACCCTCAAGACTGAAAGATATATCAAAACGAAAAGGGTAACAATATTTATTGTATCAGGTAGTACCCATAACTTCATTAATTACAAAATGGAAAAACTTGTTAATTACTTTGTATATCTAGCACCATAATTTCTAGTGATGATTGCAAATGGAGATACCATAAATTGTTTAGTGAAGTGCAATAATATTAAGTTGAATATAGAGGATTATTTATTGGTTAGTCCCATGACTACAATCCAAATGGGTGGTACTAATGTTGTATTAGCGGTCTAATGGTTACAATCATTGGGAACATTGGCCCTTAATTTCCAAGATCTTTTCATAATGTCTTTCTTAGAAGGAAAATTAATTGAGCTTAGAGGTATCCAAGGGAAGCCCAATAAAATGATAAGCTCTAATAGCATGATTTGTTTCTAAAAAAGTGACACTAAGGTGTAGTTTCACAATTACGATTCATTAGATGTTTAAACATCTATATGCTATGCTCCAGTGGATCTTCAAAAAGGTATCAAAAATCATGCTAAGGTATTTGGTCTTAAAATCCCTTATTAACACAAATAACTTCCATTCTCACTACTACTAAAAAAAGAAAAGAAATTAATCAAAAAATTACTAATCAAACTTCAATAGTGATCACTGGTCTAGTTGAAATGTTAGCACTCTTGGAGGTAGAACGTAATATACTTATGGATATGGTAATAAACTTGAGCAATGTTGATAAGATTGGAGCCTCCAATTAGGTGAACAAAATTCCATCTCTAACTATGAAGGGTTAAGGGAAAAGGAAACACTACATCTGTTAGTAGATGACATTGAAATTGTTAAATCACATTTAGATCTTGTGAATATAGCATTGGATGAAGTTTCCAACCACAATGCCTTTTCCCAAGCTATATGTTTTGAATATTGATTAGCATTTTATGTTTTTAATTGTATCTATAATTCAAATAAATAATGGGATGTAATACTTAAGGAACTAGATAAGTGTAGTTATATGAAAAAATATATAGATTCAAATTTAGATTTTTATGAATCTTTTTGTTCAGAACTATGACGTATCTTTGTTGTGAGCTTTGTTTTAGCTTTTATCAGTATAAATTCATAAGTTATGGCTTATTAATAAATAGGTACATACTTTATTTTTTAAAAGTTTAACTTATTTTGATGATGATGATGATGATGGTTAACATTTAATAAGACGAAACTTGGTTTATTAGGTATTAAGAAAGGTAGAGAAATTACTTATGTTTCTTTAAAGTTTTATTCCTATCCTAAAAAATCTTTAAGAAATGTATTCCTAAATCACTATAGTTTTTATGAGTGAGAATGTTAGAAAGGTAAATTCCGTAATATATATGTGAAATTGGGATCTAAAGTGGGTGTACACCAAGCAATCTAATACAAAACATTTTTCACCCTCAACCCTCCTAGTGTCACAAAAATCATAAATTCTTTTGACCCACAACATTTTAGGAGTTTTACAACACCATGTTTCACTAGGGATCTCATAAGAGTTTTCCCTTATTTTTCCATTGTTTATTTCTTCTTTATAGTCAAAACATAGAGATATTATGATAACATAATTACCGATCAAATGGGAAAATTACCAATTACCATTTTTCTGAGGTAGCAAATAAAGAACACGATTTTGAAAAGTGGTTATTCAGAATAAACTTTTTTTTTGGAGCATATTTTTGGCACTTTAAATTTTCTTATGAACATTTTTTTTAGATGTGAGTGATTTTCACGTTGATTTTGAAAAGTGTTGATGCAACATCAACCCCCTTTTTTTAGAGGGTTTATTTTTGACACTTTACATTTTCTAATGTATTATTCTTCCTTGAGATATTTATTTTTAAGTTTGTTTTATGTATTTGTGTTTGGTAATTTTTCTTTTCAATTTTTTGTAATAAATCTTTATTTTTTTGCGTAGTTAAAAAAATAAAAAAAGGTCAATATTTTAAAGTTATGATTTTCTATATGTTTATGTATTATTAATTAATATTTCAATGCACATCAAGTAATTGTTTCTAAAAAACTAATATTTTTAAACATATGAAAAAAATTACACATTTTCAATATAAATACAATGAAAAAAATACACATTTTGAAACTTTTCGTTAAAAATCACATGTTGAATGAATCATTTTTATGGGAAAAACTTTAAAAAATAGCATTTTTTTTTAATTTTATGTCAAAAATTAATAGTAATCACTTTTTTTTTGCAAAAAACAATTATTCACATAAAAAGTAAAGTGAAAATTAGATAATACAAATACTAAGCATATAACAACAATAATGAAATACTCATTCTTCTCATAAAACCTCAAAGTCTAAACATTACAAGTAAAACTGATGAATAACTCTCAAAATTGAGCTTTATTTTCAAGCATAACTTAAACTTAGTCAATCATATCAACTAATCCTTCAACATCTTCTAGACCATTAATGTCTTCTTCCATAATATTTTTTGCTTTAGTTTGGTCACTATCCTCTTCTAATGGATCTTTCATGGCTACAAATATTCCAAAGTGTTATTTTCCAATCATTCCATATAATGGTGGTTGAGGTTCCTTTGCCTTTTTTTCCACATGTGATTCATTAAAATCTCCTTTCCTCAAACCAACTTCTTGCATTGCATCTGGAAGAAATTGAAGAGCATTAATTCTTTGTTGAATAAAATTGCATTGTAGTGAGTCTTTTTCAACGGAAATGCAATTTCTTCCTTTTTGTAGGCAACATGCTAGTGTTGTACCTAATCATGAAGCACAAAAATAATAATTAAGTAAATTAGTATAAACACATAAAAAAAAAAAAAAAAAAATATTAAAATTGAACTTTATATAATAAAACTTACCTAGACCTGAGAATAGATCAAAAACCCAATCTCCATTTGAACATAAATCTATAACAATTAATCAATGTTTGTAGTTTTTTATAAATGTTAACTATCTCTCCTTTTGCATCTTTATCCTCGTGTTAGCTTTCTTATGACAACATCATGAACCAATACTTGACTATGACTCTTTCCATCTACTCAATTAAGAAGAATAGGCTTATAGATATCATCTTTTGTCCAACATCCAACATGGATGAACTCAATTCATTTATAATAGGTTGATCTTCGGAAGAAACAAGATTTGAATTTGTCTTGTAATATGACATACTAAAAGTTCAATTAACTTGTACATAAATATTTTTTTTTAACATTAATCAAACATACAATTTCAATGTCTTACCATGTAAGCTGCATCCTTGAGTTTCCTTTTTCCTTCAATCTTGTTAATAACATTACAAATTATATCCCTCAGATGTGGGTGATTAAACTGAATTTAATGGAGATTAGACATGAGGACGGGCAGACGGCCAAGCCACATGGCCACTTGCGTCCTCATCCATACCAGTTTATGGCGAGCCACCGTCAACCTACAGGTGCCATTAATCTGGTGCTTAGGTCGAGAAGCTCATAGTAGGCTTAAGGCTACGGCTTCTGCAAGCCCCTATAATGCTGTGGAGCCAAGCTCTTGCATGAAAACAGGGAGGCGTTGCTGGCTTCTCAACTCTGTTGATTTGGGGAATGCCTTCCATTTCTCCAAAACTGCTCAATGTGCTATGAATTCTTCTCAGAATATCATTATTCCTCGCCTAAATAGCTCTATCAACTCCAGCGTAATCTCAGCCTCACCCTCAACAATCATTGTTAACATTATTGTCATCTTAGCCCACACCTTTAACAACCAACCTGCCCAGAGAGACATGTCGCATCTTCGCCACTAGTTACACAACAGAAGAGGCAGCAGTCACGGCAGAAACATCCGCTCCCCTTCTCTGCCACCTCCTGAGCCGACGACCCCTTCTTCCTCCCCATCATCTCCTCTGTCCAGAGGTCAATTCTCTGGAAGATATCCCACCACCCATAGTAGAAGAGGGCAGGCCCATGCCTATGGTGCTAGAAGAATGAATGCTGCAACACAAATGACCAACTCCCCTACCCCCCTCATCTATCACACCACTCGACCCAAGTCTACTTTCACAGTACCTTGAATCGTCCTAATATCATTGCCACTGTAACAGTGGCTTTCAGTGAAGAAATTCGACTAAAAGATGAGTAGGATGCTCAGACCCATAATCGAGTTCCAGAGAAAGAGGATAACAGTAAGCAGAAGAAGGTAAAGCAGAAGCGAGCCATCAGCGGATGGAAACACTCAGACAACAGGTCTACTTCTCCCGGTCGCAAATATGTCCATGAAAACACTCCACATGGTGAGGACATCTCTGGAGGCAAGCATGTAGTCGAAGGCAGTTTGGGTGGCATGCTAGCGAACGGGGGCATTCCTGGTGGCACGTCTGCAGCGGTGGAGGACTAGGATGAGTACAGATGTTTCATTGTGGAAGAGCCTCCACCAAGTGACACCTAGTGGATCCATGTAGCCAGTTGTTCAAGATGCCAGGTTTCGATGATTCATGGGTCTTTTTTTTGAATGATTTTTCAAACTATGTGGTTAATTTTGGTAAAATTTCTTAGATGTTTATGTTGGTTCTGAACTGGGACTCCTGCGTGGGCATCTTTTTTAGTGGGTTCACTCGGACTGGTTTCCCCACAGTGGGTAGTCTTGTTTCAGTTTTCACTGACTAATCATGACATAACTCTATTCATCACTGCAGAGGCCAAAGCCTCGTTGTATTTTTTATTGTTTTTATTAATAGAATTAACATTACTTAGAAAAAAAAACATTGCAAATTATATCTCTGAATGAAATATCACAAATCTCCAAAGTGGTGATGTTGTGACTTCTTGAAACCGCGTAACCACTTTACTAAAATCTTGATAGGTATAAGATTCACTATCATATCCAATGTCTCGGAAATTGAACAATGAGAAATATTTGAAATAACTAGGGCATATTCCCTTTTATGTATGAGTTTTGCAATGCCTTCACAATCACCTTGTATTATTTGATATTGGATAGTGTTGATCCCATTTCAAATGAAATGAGTAAGAGTAGGATCAAGTTCAACATTCCTAAGATGTTGCTTTCTCAACCTTTCCATCTTAATTTTTTCAATAAATCTTTTGAAAGTACTTGGTACTCCATTTGCATCCTTCTTCGACATCTTTAATGAAATAAAAAATATATATGTATAAGTAATAAACTAAAAATAGTTTACATATGAATAAAATTAATGTATAAATCAACATACCTTATTGAATGCAAAATAGAAATATTTAAGTGTTGTTGTATAACTTGATTTTGGGTAGTTGCACACAACATCATCCCAACTCTCTTCATTCAACATTTTAACTACATGTTCTCGTATTTTCATAAAACTATTTTGACTGAATAAATAAGTAAAAATGTTAATATAGTGATATGTTTAACAAATAATACCAACAACAATATCTTATATTTAAAGAAAATTATAATCCAAGAAAAAAGTAAAAATATTCAACAAACTTACTTTTGAAATTCTGAGCACATTTCATCCATTGATAATTCACCTAACTTCACACAACATAGTATTTATTTGTATAGTTTTTCATCCTTCACTCCTTGCATTGTTCTCCAAGGTGTGATAGTCATATCATCTGAAATTGGCTTCATTTTAGGAACTTGTTGTTGGTACATATTATGGGTTTAAACTTTTTAACATTTTGATTTTTTATGGAAATATTCTCCCACCAGTCAAAAGTCTCATCAATCAATTCATATATCTCTCGAGTTCTAAATTCCAACTGAAAAATGTTATCCATGCCTCTGAATAATTGTGAATTTATTTTTCCACCTTTTGAATTGATTTTATCCTCAATTTGATAACTTGTTTCCATTAAACATTCCTTTCGAAAGCTTACACTGACTCTTGTCTTATCCCCACCACATTTTTCTACAAATTAATTATGAATAAATATGACCCTTTAGATGGAAGTCATATACATTCTATACTCATTATATGCATTATGATACCATGCCAATAATGTTTCTTCTATTTTTGTTAAACTATCGTAATTGATGCATCCCATTGTTTCAAAAAGGGAGTTATTGGGATATTCCTCAATAAATTGTCTTTTTGCCTCCGCTGAATGGTTCCCTCCAATTATATAATATTTAGATTCAAAACATCGTGTCCTCTCAATTTCCTGTTTGTTGGGAACTTGATTTGGATCACCAAGAACCACATAATCCACCACATGCACATATGGATTGAACCTGAACAATGTTTTTAGATTATGCACGTGTAGGTGATGTCCCTTTCTAATTTGATATTGAGATTTTCCTTCATTTGTCCTATAGAATTGGCTGATATTAAGATAAAATGTTTGGCCACCATTAATTAATTTATTCTTCCTCAAATGATCTCGAATAGAATTTTGTTTTGTTTTAATAATGGCATCCTCTAACTCAATGCTTCGTGTTATGATTTCTTTGTTTCCTTTAGAGCTTTCACTTTGTTCTTCACTGTTGCCCATGATTTTTACAGGTTGACCAACATTTGATTTCTTCTTCTTATCAGTTAACATATCTTCTTCTTGATAAACAAGCTCTTCATCATCAACTGGAAGAGAGATATGCGTAGCCATTTTTATTTTTGATGTTTTATTTCTTTTCTCCTTTGCAACAATAGTTCTAATCTAATCCTCGCTAATGGTAAGATATTTTTTAGCTTCAACTTCCACATCTTCAAAATCAACATGTTTATCTTTACTAGATTGACCCACCTTAGTAGTTATTTATTGATCCCCTATATGCTTCCTTCTCCTTTCTTCTTTTGTCTCTATGTGGAAACTGTTGATCACAGTCATAATATTTGGCTCTAGGTAATAAATATAATCTAACATGATTGAAAGATTTTCACAAAATCCTATGAAATAAAATAAAATATGTCAATGACAATAATTTATAATTTTTTTAATAATCCTTACAATAATGTGTAACACATAAATATTAATAAGCATACTTACAATGTTATTTGCAATGTTGCTTGTGATATGTTCACACAACTGTGTAGATTATTCATATGTGTCATATTGGACCTTTGAGAGACGATTTTTAACATTTTCACGTGTATTGGCCAATCTTGCAAGAACATAAACAATGTCCGTATTTGACACCAAACATATGTCTCGTACTCTACCCATCATCTCATATTATTTACCAAAGTTAATCATATCACAATACAGATATATATATACACCATCATCGATTTCATTATCTTTAAGATGACATGAAAAAATATTTTATTTACTTCTCGTGCATTCCTCCATTCTGAATTAAACTTGAATGTACTTGATGGGCCACTTTCTTGACTTTTATTACGTTTCTCAGTTCACGTGTATTTAACAGTATCCATAGTACGTCTAGCATTATCCATAGTGCATCCAGCTCCAACTTTAGATGATGCAATTGCTACCCTTGGTCCAGAAACATTCACAAAGATCTTCTTTGATGCCATCTTCTTGATTATATATATATATATATTTAAAATTAAATAAAATATATATATATATACTATTATATATATATAGTATATATCTTAATTAAAGGGGTTTTTTTTCTTTCTTAAATTTACAATATATTTTTAAAAAAAATCAATTTAAAAAATAAAGTTAAACTATATATTAAAAAAATTAATAATAATTAATATATTAATATAATAATTTATTTTAGAAACAATCCAAAATAAAATTAATATAAATTAAAATTTCAAAAAAGATATATTTTTTAAAACTATATAAATTAAATTAATATATATAATATATATATAATTATATATATATATAATATAATATATATATATATATATATAATTTATATAATTAATAAATATTTTTTTTTTTAAAAAAATAAAATATTTTTTTTTTTTTTTTTTTGTTTTAAAAATAAATAATTTATTTTAAAAAAACAATTATATATAATTTAAAAGAAAAAAATTAATTTATTAAATTTAATATTAATTTTTTTTAAATAGGGCGGCTATTAAAAAAATAATATATATTGTTATTTTATTATTATTATTTTAATATTGTTTTGGCATTTGGAGGAAAAAATATAATTGTTTTTTTATGTGAATGTTTTTTGTTTTGTATTTTTGTTTCATGGAGGAACCCATCAGTCATAAAAAAATATATTTTTTTTTATTTTTTCTCCTAAAAATCCTACAAAATCGAGTTTGTTTTGTTCCTCTTCTTTGCAATAATTTAAAAAAAAAATAAGGTTTTTTATGTGCTTTTTCCTATAAAATATGATATTGCAAAAAAAAATTTAAAGAATAAAAGAAAAAAAGAGTAAAAAAAAATTAGGTTGGATCATAAAAACAATAAAAGAACAGATTTCCCCCAAAATTCATTTTAAATGGTCAAAATAGTAGGAAAACTAACATGTTGAAATGCGAAAAAGCCTTGTTCCATGTGTTATCGAGGTCGATGTGGGAAGAATTGTTGGGATTGCTTTAGCGTTTCTCGAATATGGGATTTAAAATAAAATTAAGAAAAATATATGTAGTTAATATTATAGGTTTATATTAACCCTTTTTTTAAAAAATTTGGGAAAAAAAATTTTCGGGCTAAAAAAAAAAATTATAAAAATTATAAAAATTAATTTAATAAGATACGTAGTCAATGTTAAATAATTTAAATAAAAAAATTATTTTAGTTTTGAAGGAATGCATTAAAGGAGTATTTTGTGGATATTTTGAATAGAAAGTATGGTGTAAATTTTCAAGACCAAAAGTTTAGTAAAAAAATTTCAAATACATTTTAGATGAAAATTTTGAAGGGAAATATTTATAACAAAATTTTTGGAGGGAAAATTTTTGGCAAAAGTTTTGGTGGGAAAACTTTTAGCGATTTTTTTTTTTTGAGGGGGGGGTGGGTTTAGAGGAAAATTTTCAATCTTTAAGCTATATGTTTTCATTGGGAGAGAATACATTTGTATCATTCAACATCTTCTATTTGAAATTCATGGATTCTTCTGATAATGAAGTTTTTCTTTCTGCAGCATCAAAATCTTCATCACACAACAACTCTATTCATGTTGATGAATATAATACAAATTCATTCGCTATGAATAGAGAGTCAAATTTTCCACTTGGACCTAATCCTAAGGATGATGAGAGAAACATTGATGAAGGGAAAAATTTTTATTTATTTTTATTTTTTATTATTTTATTTTATTTATTGATTTTCTATTTTATTATTTATTTATTTTTTGATTTATTATATTTTTTCCTGTAAATCGAGATTCAATTATTCCACTTAGTCCCAATCCTAAGAATTATGAGAGCACCAGTGATGAAGGGCATGATGAAGAATTTCCAGAGTCAAAATTTCCACTTGGTCTTAATCCAAGGGATTGTGAGAGCACCACTGATGAACAGGGGGATGATGAATTTTCAGAGTCAAATTTTCCACTTCATCTTAATCCTAAGGATTATGAGAGCACCATTGATGAAGGGGGGATGAAGAATTTCCAGAGTCAATTTTTTTTACTTCATCTTGATCCTAAGGATTATGAGAGCACCACTAATGAAGGGGGGGGATGAAGAATTTTCAATAAATAGAGATTCAAAGCTTACACTTAGTCCCAATCCTAAGGATTATGAGAGAAGCAGTGAGGAAGGAGAGGGTGAGGATGAAGAATTTCCAGTGAATAGAAATTCAAAGCTTCCACTTAGTCCTAATCCTAAGGATTATGACAGAAACATTGACGAAGTGGAGGATGAAGAATTTCCATTAAATAGAGATTCAATGTTTCCACTTAGTCCTAATCCTAAGGATTATGAGACCACCATTAATGAAAGGGAGGATGAAGAATTTCCTACAAATGATAATTTGACTAAAAATAGAGAATCATATTTTCTAGTTAATCCTAATCCTAAGGATTATGAAAGCACTAGTTATGAAGGGAAGGATGAAGAGTTTATTGCAAATGATAATTTTAGAGACACAGATGTGAATAATGCATTTTCTCTAAGTGAGCATTTTAAAGGAACTCATGGTGATAAAGGATTGAATCCTCCAAGGGAATATTTCAAAAGCATGGATGAATATGGTGAAGAATTTCATTCGAGTTAGGATTTCAAAAGTGCAAATGATGGTAGTGAAGAATTTTCTTCAAGTGAGGATGGTAATGAATATTTTCCAAGCAATGATGCTGATGAATTTCCTAACTATGTTCAGAATGATCATAGTGAGGATAATATTCCTCCTAATGGTGATGAAAATTCTTCTACAAAGGATAATGAAATGATGAAGATGTTGCAAGAAAATATTGTATCTAGGAGTAGGAGTAGACCTTTTCATATCAATCCAAAATATTCTAGTTATACAAGGATTAGGACAACATATCTCACAAGAAGAAGTTCTATTGGTGATATGATTTCAGGTGAGTGTTGCTGAAAGGATTGCTTGAAACATATGGATTTCAAGTTTGCTATGGAGAAAAGGAAAATATATCTGTCAATGAGTAAAATCATGCAAAATTCATATTTAGTGGGTTGCATGAAATCTACACTAGAAGGTTACAATTATCATATTAGTAATGTATTGCTATGAAAAAAGGATTTCAAAATGTTGCATTCAATTGGTAATTTATGTTTGTCAAGAATCTAAGAAAGATTGGAAAAAGATCCCGTATATTATTTAGAAGTACATTATAAATGAGAGGTTGGTTTGTAAGCAAATACTATAATGTCATGGATGAAATACTTCTTTTCAAAGCATGGAGAGTGTATTAGAAATAAAGACACAATACATATTCTAGATAATTACTCGAGAAGAGAAATATACAACTTATACAAATAACATGTAGAAGGTGTTGAAGGAATTGATAATTTTATTACATATTCATATTTTACAAGGACATGGAAGAATGAATTCAACAATGTTCGTATTCCTAAGAAGAAAAGGATGGGGGTTTGTAGTACATGTGCTTCTCTTAAAGCAAAAGGGGATAAATGTCAAGGGTCAGAAAGAGGTATGCATTCCTAACATAATTTTTAAAAATTAGATAGTTATCAACTATGTGTTATCAGTCCTCCGGATCTCCAAGGCTAAGGAAGAGTCCAGCTGAGGTAACCACAGACCAATATTTTGACTTGGTAGCTAGCCCTACCAAGCTAGAGAGGGCTCTCTCAAAAGAATCATATCCAAGAGGGCTAGATGGATTAGGGTTTTAGGCTAGGTATAAAGTGCAGAGGGTTCTTTGATTTGATTTGGTGGGGTTATTGTTGGATGAGGGTATTAGGTCAAAGAGGCTAGGTCAGGGAAAATCAGATATGATTGCAGACATTCAAAGGGGCAACGTAGGCAGGAGGCTTAGCACTTAAAAGGTGATTTGATGAGATGGCTTAAGACTGATGAGGAGTTAGGAAGAGCATATGAGATGTATTCTTCCTAAACTGAAGAGGAATGGACAAATTATGATAACTTTCCCAAAATAGAGCATGAGCAAACATGTATTCTGCCTATCAACTTGAAAATTACCATATAATAGACATGAAATGATTTATGATCTTACAAAACATTAATACAAATGATAACAAAGAAGAAACAATGCTAAACATCCATGCCACATGTATCCCAAAGAAATAGCTACAATTCATCTTTTAAAACTGGCCAAAATATTATAGAATAGTGTCTTTGATCACTAGTACAACATCGTACTAAGTCCAACCTCTGAAAAGAGTGAAGAAAGGGAATATATCGACATTAAAACAACCTTCTCTCATCCTCAAGGGTCAAATCCCTGAGTTGAGGAAGAGATCCAAAAAAGTCTTAACTGATACCTAGAGTGTAGGGAGCTCTAAGTGACTCCTCCCTAATTACATTGAAAGTGATTCATTTGATTTGATGAAGTCTATTTACCTAATGTATTTACCCCTAGGTAATATTAAAAGACCATAATTACATTTACCATATCAATTACATCAGTAAAAAGTTGATTCCCAAGGATGAAAAAAAAAACTGGAGAAAAAAAGTGAAAAATAAGGGAAATTGTCCTATGTGTAGCACTAGTGGTCTATGTGCAACGCCTTTGGTATGTGCACAGTGCCAGTGGTCTATGTGTAGCGCCATTGGTCTATGTGCAGCACCTTTGGTGTGTGCACAACACCATCTTCCAGCTGAGTTTTGAAGGGGTTCCCAATGTCTAAATTGATCTCAAGATAGCTCATTGGAAAGCCTGTCCTATCTAGTTTCCAAAAATGTACTTGGTTCCAACAAATGTTAATATTTGACCATCCAAAAATTCAACCTCCCAAGGCTTCCACTGTGCGCAACACCTAGCTAAAAAAGAGGGCAAAAATGTGATTTTTAAGTTGTATTTGGCCATTTCTCATTGTCAGATTGTCCAATTTTGGTGTGCCAATAGTCAAAATTATATGTTTACTTCCTTATAAATCTAATGGTTGTCTTGTTTAGTCATTTGGAGTCCTCTATAAGGTTTGCAGTGCCTAGGGTGTTGCGCATAGGATAGTCCAACCGTGCCAAAAACTGTCAAAGTTTGCACAAAAACCCAAAAAATCAAAAAAATGCCTAGAAACTTGTCAAAATTGATACATGAGATTTTGATGAAGTATGTCAAGCATGGAAAGAGGCCTCAACAAGGATATCAAGTTTTGTCTTCTCCTTTTGCATATTTGATCTCTGCTTGACCCTCTGCTTCTTTCATCTTTTCTTTGCCTTTGTGTACCTGTTTTGCTAATGAATAAGGCAGGGTATCTCCCACAATCTATGGGGCAAACACCTACCTATGACCTCTCTGATAAGTATATGCCAATGTGCAAAAACTTTGACTCTTAGGCTTGACGACCTCAGCTTTGTTAGGTGACCCTATATGATCATACAATGGTGATGATGATGGTGAAATAGGCTGAGATGATGGAGGGATAGATGTAGTGGGCTGAGATGGAGAAGGCATATCTTTAGCATGTTGAGCTTGTGGAGCAGTGAAAATATCCTAAGCAGTGAAAGTGTCCCATGAGATGTTCAGCTGATTAAGGTGATGGAGGACAATGATCTTGATCAAAGAGTGATGAAACAGGTTGTTCATTCGTTGATCATACTTTTCTCCCCGAACTGTGTATGCTATGTTTTCAATGCTCTTGAACAAATAATAAGTAATATTGAGCATTTTGACTCTTGTGAAGTGCATGTGCAATGTGATATGGTATGTGTAGAGTCTAGAAAATCTACCTTCACAAGTGAAGTACTTCATGATGATTTTCATCATGGGAGCATATGTATCAAGAAGGTGGTTGAAAGGTAAGAATCTCTTTCTCTCATTTTTGTATCGAGGCTTCAAATATGGCTCATAATACTGATGATCTAGGTTTTGAGCTTTAAACCACCTTTCACCCACATTAGGTACTCCAGTAGCAATAACAATAATGGCTGAGGATATGGTGAAGGTTACACCAGCAAGGGTCACTTCATTGTCCTTAAGATTCGATATGAAAACTCTATTCAAAACAGGGTGGCTTTGAACTTTTTGTATCATTTGACAAAAATCAAATCATCCCATATGCTTGAAACAAGTGACTGTCATAGGTGAGGCCATTAGTTCTCTGGTGTTTCTAGGTTCAAATCTTGATATTCTTCCTCCTTTGTGTGGTATTCTTTCTTTTGTGTCTTCACCTTCTAAAAAATCTGTATTTTCTTCCTCCATGATGTGTTTTTGGTCTTTTTTCATGAAACCCTAGGGATTAAGAAATAGGAGTGGGAATGGAATAGGAAAAACTTGGGGAGTGGAGAAAGGGATTAGGGAACTTAGGGAAGTGATACGGGAGTGAAATATGTATGGGATTTAGTAATTGATATTTTATTACAGGTATGCAATATGGTTGCCTAGGAATTTTCCACCTAGGACATAGGGTTTAAGGGAGAATATACTTGAGCTAGGAATTTGGCAATGCAGGGATAGGGATATGGTTTACAATGATGTGGGAAGGATAGTAGAGTCTTAGGAATAGTTTTGGGGGTGTAGGAATAAAACTAGGGTTTGCAGGTCTTAAGAATTGCAAAGTTCACACAATAAACTTCATAGTATGAATCGCAAACTTGTGAGATGTAAGGAGGGATGGACAAGACTTTACTTACTTGGTAAGAGGTCTAGAAACCACGAGCTGAAGTTTTGGAACACTTTCTTGAAGTTTGAGAGGATATAGATGAAGTTTGATAGGTGCGTAGCACCTTTGGTGCATGCGCAACACCTGTCGGGTCTATGCGTAGCGCCTTTGGTACGTGCATAGTGTCAGACTACCCTATGCGCAGTGCCTGTGGTGTATGTGCAACGCTTGTCTATGTTTTGCTGAATTTTCACAAAATCGTTAGGAATGTCTCTCGTGGGGTTTTCTCATAAATGATAGGAGGCAAATGGAGGTGAGTTTAGATGCTAGGAAGGCCTTTATACATGAGTGAATTTGATCGTTAACTTTATAACCCACTTTCTAATGTTTCACTTCTCCTTTTTGAAATGATTTCTAATTTCCCTTTACACTCTAATTTTCCTCTTTGCAGGTTGATGATGTTGGAGTTTTGGCACTGTTCCCATTTGAACTTGCTTGGATGAAGTTGGCACATAGTTTTTTAGTTGATAGCTTATGAAAAGTGACTTATTACATATAATGGACATAAAATTACATAATGAAATAAACATTTCCCTTTGCAAATCATCTTCACATGGTAAAGAGATGTTATTTGATCACCCTTTACTTGTCGGTCTTATGCAATGGAATGGAGTTTTATTGGAACCTTGGAAACCCTAATGACCTAACAAAACCTTGAAAAACTGCAAAAGACCTAATGAGACCTTGAAGGACTCAATTTCAAGATGACATGACTGATGTGATGGTATGATGTCATTAACTTTATGGATAATGTATACTCAACAAGGTTGAAATGAGCCAGAAAGGGGTAAATTTCTAAAAGGAGTAAAGGAAACCCTAATTCAACCTTCAGTGTACCAAATTTTTACATGACGACCTAGCGAAATGACAAAAATTTCAGAATGGGACCCTAATATGATATGAAAAGGGGAATTTTTATCACTGATGGAGGTATGAAAACACTGACACTAACACTATGAAAATATATTTATTAATAGGCTTCTTTTATTTTATGTGCAGATTCTGTTGTCAAATAACTTCAAGAGCATCACAATCAACAAACAAGTGACAGACAAAAATAACATAAACATCGAAAGAATTGTTATGATGATCCAAATAAATATTTGGGTTTGATAATTGATGGTATCGACCAAATGGAAACATTTATGCCACATTTTGTCCACACACCAAAAAAATTACAAGACGGAAATTTTATTTAGTTTCACTTGCTTGGTTGTATGGTATTTAATGGGAAGACGTTCCCAAGCATTTACTTCACAGCTCCAAATATTCATAATAATGCAAATTTTACCATAACTATAGTTCAGGATGTGGTTTCTCAATGGTATGGTATTCTTCCTAAAGTTTTGTATCTGCAATTAGACAACACAAGCCATGAAAACAAAAATCAATTTCATTTTGGGTATCTAAACATGCTCATTGAATTGGGAATTTTTAAAAAGGCAAAGGTTGTGTCAGGCCAAGAGATAACTCCTCAAATGAAATTGTGTTTAATAATTTATATTGTTAATAATTATATACATGAGGGAGTGACTCTTGAGTTTCATCTCCCGATGACTCTTCCTTTTCCATTATTTATTATTTACATTATTTACAACTGTTCACCCAATCCCCATGATTAGGTGTCAACATTCCCCCTTAATCTGAAGGGATGTTGGTGAGTCCAATCATCATTCTGAATCTTTCAAGTTTTTCTCTTCCAACTACTTTGGTGAAGATGTCTACAATCTACTCATTAATGGAACAATAACATAGATGGATTGTCTTGGCCTCAACATGATGTTGAATCGATGGTATTTTGTATTGATGTGCTTCGTTCGATCATGGAACCTTGGGTTCCTGGCCAAATTTATTGCAAGGGTTTTTTCAATCATGAGTGGAGTCAAATGTACTTGTTTTACCTGCAAATCTTCCAAAATTTTCCTGAGCCACACAATTTATTTTGTTGCCTCAGTTGTTGCCACATATTATGCCTCAGTTGTTGCCACATATTATGCCTCAGTTGCTGCCACATATTCTTCCTTTGTTGTGGAATCTGTTGGAACTGATTGTTTGCATGATCTCCAGGAGACAGCTCCTGATCCAAGACCCATATCATAACTAGAAGTAGACACCCTAGTTTCTTTGTCTCCATCGAAGTCTGAATTAGAGTATCCAATCAAGCTAAAGTCGCTCACTTGTGTATACTTGAGTCCAAAGTCTTGAGTTCCTTTCAAGTACTTTAGGAATCTTTTTGCAGCAAACCAATGTCCCTGAGAAGGATTTTTCATAAACCTAGAGAGGATTCCAATAGCAAATGAAATGTCTGCCCTGGTAGTAGTCAGGTAGTTGAGACTTCCTACAAGTTGTCTATACTTTGTTGCATCCTCAAATTCTTTTCCTTCAATGGATATAAGCTTCAATTTTTGTTCAATTGGAGTGGTTAGAAGATTTCACTCAACCATGCCAAACCTATTCAAAATATCTCCAATGTACTTCTTTTGAGAAAGTAATATAGATTTCAGATGTTGAGTTACTTCAATACCAAGAGTAATTAACATATCCCAAATCAATCATTTCAAAACCTTTCCTCAATTCCTTATTTATGGATGCAATGTAGCTCTCATTGTTCCCAATCATCAAAAGATCATATACATATACCACAAGATATACAATTGTTTTTCCAACTTTCTTGACAAAAAAAGTTGCATCATCAAGATCATAATGTTTGAAATTGAGTTTCAGAAGATGCTCAGTTAACTTTTCATACCAGGCTCGAGGTTCTTGCTTGAGGCCATACAAGGATTTCACGAGTTTTCATACTTTATGTTCTTGTCCTTTCAGAGTGAATTCTTCAGGTTGAGACATAAAAGCATTATCTTTTAGATCTCCATTCAAGAAAGCATTTTTTACATCCATTTGATGGACTTTCCAACTGTTATGAGCTGCTACGGAAAATAGTGTCTAGATGGTAACCCATTTTGCTGTGGGGGAAAAAGTCTCCTCATAATTGACCCCTTCCTTTTGTGCAAAACCTTTTGCTACAAGCCTGGCTTTGTGCTTTTCAAGTGAGCCATTAGCTTTATACTTGTTCTTGTAGACCCACTCACAACCAATTGGTTTGGTTCCCAATGGAGGATCGACCAGCTTCCAAGTGTCATTCTTTATCAAGGCATCATACTCCTTTTGCATCGCTTCTTTCCATTCATCATGACAAGCGATTTCTTCGAAGGAAGTTGGTTCAAAATATGTAGACAAATTAAATTAATAATCATAAGAAACATCCATATCAATAGGTGAATCAGAATCATCTACATCACCTCCATTTTTCCTGGTTGAATTTGTTGTTCCTATCTTTCCAACCTCATTAGGATGAACACTTTCAAGTGTCTTTGTCAGTCGTTTTGGTGGACCTTTCTGAGATGGTCCAAGTTGCTTAGTTGATTGAGTTGGGACTGAATCGTATTGAGTCTCCCAATTCTATCAATCACATCACTCAAAGTATCATCAGTGGTTGGAGTTTCATGTGGAGGAGAGAGTGCTTCAGAAGAAGATTCCACGGGTTGATCTTGTATAGGAATCCCCCCCTTCAAGATGTGGAATCTAATTATCAAATTCTTGAAATTATTTTTCATTTGCGAAGCTATCCAAGTGATAAATTTGTTGCTCAACAACATTGTCAACTTTGGAAGATTCAAGAAAGATTACATCTATAGATACAACAAACTTTTTATTAACTTCATCATAGAGACATTATGCTTTGGAGGTATTTGAATACCCTAAGAAGATACACTTATGACTCCATGCACCAAGTTTTTTTCGATGTAGCTTTGGTATCAAGGCATAACAGGTGGAACCAAAGACCTTGAGATGCTTTATCGAAGGAATGTGCCCATACCACATTTCATGAGTCTTGTTTCTAATATCATTAGATGGACATCTATTCTTTACATATACAACACATAGAACTGTAGAAGCCCAAAACATCTATTTTACATTCTTGAAAAACATCATGGAGCACACCATATTTAAGATTGTCCTATTCATTCTTTCAGCTACTCCATTCTGTTGGGGATTATAAGGCACAATTGTTTGATGTTTGATCCCATGTTGTCGAAGATAGTTTTCAAATTCATTTGAAGTGTATTCTTTTCCATTAAAGTGTCAATAGAGCCAATATGAGATTGTGCATCATTTTCAATCCATGTATGAAAGTTCTTGAATGTTTGAAAAGCATTAGAATTGTTATTCAATAAATAAACCCAACACATTATGGTGTAATCTGGTGAGCACCAGTATTGCAGCAATAATGCTACAACTCCTGGGGCTTCCTAATTTACTTTTATCAACTTGGTAGTTCGTAACAAGCTTGGAAGCGATGGTGTTATATGCACAAGTACTAGCTCTTACTGCAGGCTGTCACTTGATCAGCTGGCGCAAGTTCGCTAGGAGCTTAAGCCAACTTTTATGAGTTCTTAGAAGAAGATTTCACTGTGATGGAAGAAAAGTAACTCTACAGGGGCTATTCCATTTGCATAAAGAGAAGGAGAACTGAAATGTAACGCAAACCCTAGCAAACCCTAGGAAGCCCTAATTTACCTATTAACCCTACTTTTGCAAGAAAAGAGATGAAAACTAAAGAAATGAGTGCCATTGACTACTGAAAAGGTAAATTTCATTTATTCAAGTTAATTCTAAAAATAAATGAGAATAAAACATCTTTTTGTGCTTTTGGGTGTTTTTATGTGAAATTATTATGCTTGTGATTTATCTGGTTGTGATTGTGCAGAGGTTTGGTGGCAAAGGAAGATGGATTTGGTTGTTGCAGAGGTGGAGGAAGGTGTGGACAGGTCCTAAGAAGCCTCTAGTACGTTTCTGAAGACTTTCATAGCGAACAGACTTTGAAAAATCACTCACAGGAAATTCTACATGAGGCTGCAAGGGATCTACAGGAGGATCTACAGGAGGAGGCCGAGAGCTCTTTTTGGAGGTTTTAAGGTGGAAAAATGATGGAAAGGGTTACTGAAGGCTATAGGAAGGTGGTGAGGTGTCTGGAGCATGTCAAGGAAGATTAAGAACTAATGTGATGGTTGGATTTATTGAAATGGCAAGAAAGCAACTTTATGGAAAAAACACAGAAAATAGGGAAGATTGGCGAAATGTTGTGAATGAGTTGGGAAATCTATGAGAGGTGGGCTGGTGCTGGTTGTTCTATTGGTGTATGGTGAGCTGAGATGTCCTGCAGGAGATCTACATATTTAATTATCAAAACTGACCAAATAAAGGACTAACTATACCATGAAAACAGAACATTGTCTAGCTTGACCTAATTTCTCACCTATGAACAGAAAATGCTGAATAGTAACTGATGAACAGAAATGCATGCAGAGAGATCTATGGAAAAGAATAGGAAATTACCTAAGCAACTGAATCTAAACCAATATCAACTTTCCCAAATTAAGTTATCACACTAGCAGTTGCATGGAAGAGCAAAAATTGTGTTATTGGTGGCAGCAGTAGTGCCTTGACCTCAAATCATAGTCCCAGGAAGGGTGAAAGGATATCAGGGCTTGATGTTGGAATTTTTGAATCTTATTTTATCACTATAGTAACTTACTTAAGCAACTTGAAACAAAAACAACTATTTTAACCATCAAAAGCAACCTAATCCAACAAAGTAAAATTAATCTATGCAACAAAAATTAACTCATGAATTGAAGCAAAAACATATAAGTACATAGTAGGAGGTACTGGGTGACTTGTGTTCAGCCCTAACGCAAGAGCTTCAACCCTCTGAAAGAGATCAGTGTTGGCTCAAAAATGGTTTCATCTTCATTATCAAAAATAGCAGTTACATTACATAAACTATCTTAAGAAGGAACTCGAAAATGCGCTGAAAACAATGTTGCACAAAAGTGCAAAAATATACTAGTAACTGGCTAGCCTACTGAGGCTCTAAGCCTTATTATTTATACAAATGGAGTTCCTCAATAGTCCTCCTAAAATCAACGAAATCGGCTTCCTAGGACTGGAGATAAACAATAGTCCTTCTTTACTTACTCGGCTGCCCCTTGGAATCATCAATGTGGACCTCTGTGCTCCGAGTTGCTGATGGAGGATTCAATGAATGAGGTCATAAATGTAGGAGACATCCCCCCTACACATCCTCTTCCCTATTTTGCATGAGCTTTGGCTTCCATTTGCTCATAAATCCTTTGACTTTGTCCAAAATTGGTCAAAAAATCTGCATAAAACATTCATTAGACTACATGGCAAAGTTACTAACCCAATTCACTCTATTAGCATAAATATATTCAAAAACATGCAATAAACTAATTAGAATGGTGGATTAAGTCAAAATAAGAGGCAAAATGAGCCCATATAATTACCCATTTCTGGGGCTCATCATCACCCCCTTGCGGAATGGGTTGCTCATCCTCTGAGCAACTAATCTAACTCTTCATCTTTAATGGCTTTGATAGATTCCCTGAAATCCCAAGCCTCTGATGTGATGTCTTCCTCTTTATCATGGAAACATGCTTTCCTATCCAATTCTTCCCATTTTTTCTATTCTTCCTCCTCCTTCACTCCTTCCAGTAATCCTAGCAAGAGTGGAGGACTGAATTTAAGGCCAATCTAGTTGGATTTCAAATTTTGCATTGAGTGCTTATATAGGGGCACTCTCCTCATGGCTTCCCTCATCCTATTTCAGGAGTGATACTCCCTGATCCTTAGGCTGTGTGGCAATGTATTCCACCTTCTCATGCAGACATGAATGTAGTCATCGCTAAACAATCTCTACATATCCTTGAAATGAGCAATAGCCTAGGCTTGATTGTCAACATAGTCAGGGACAACTTGAGGATTGGCTGCAAGGTGTTGGTGGGCATAGATGAGAGCCAATGGTTCTGTTGGTTCTGCTCTAATCATCAATGGCTCACTCAGCTCCTTTATCATCATTTTCTGGATTTCCACTGCCCTCTTCTCTTGATGACTCATCCAAGAAGCCATAGCCATTAGCTGCAAATCTCCCAATGCAGCATTTGGATCACAAAAATTCATGTCAGTAAGTGCCATGTTGTGCAGGTAAAATTCTGCTAGCTTCACTTTATCCTCAACTGAACTGTGATCACACAAATGCATAAATTGGTCGTAATCCTAAAAAGGTATTTTTCCCCTCTGGGCTAGTGTCTTACTTTGAAATTGGGGCCACTGATCTTTGAGGTACAATGCATATGATTTGGCTGGCTACCTGCAGTATAATGCCTTCGTTGCCCAGCTAGCCAAGCAGGCTAACTAGGGTTCCTTTTCCTGTAGTTGCCTTTTCAAAATCAACACTTCATTTTCTGCCTGGGATTCTTTTTCCTGTTGCTATTTTATCAATGTATCACTATCTATTCGGGGTTCCTCTTCTTGTTGTTGTCTTTTTGTTGCATCACTGTCTACCTGGGGTTCCTCTTGCTATTGCTATCCTTTTAAGATTGACAGCTCATTTCCTCCTTGATGTTCCCTTTCTTGTAGCTGTTTTTTCAACATTTCATTTTCTTCTTGTAATTGAGCTCTTCTGATGCTTTCTGTATGCCTGACCATGCTCAATTCTTTGCCCATCTCTCTCAACCTGTTCTCCGTGTGCCCAATGTCTTCTACCCCTTTTGATTTTGCAATCTACATCCATGTTTGGGTCCAAACCCTTTCCTTTTCTAGCTTGAAGAAAAGAGGCACTGTAAACCTTTGTGGGATGATGTTCCCACCTTCCAGAAGGTTGTAGTAGGAGCCTAAGTTAGGCTGAGGTCCAGGCTCTGGTATTTCTTTTTCCTTATCTTCCTCCTGGGTCTGTTCTTCTGCCTTCTTTTCAAGTTTTTCAGTTTCTTTGAGCTTTGCCAATGTCTCCTGTAGAGAGGTCTGCGCCTCCTGTAGGACTAATTTAGAGTCCATTAATTTGATCCTTTCTTTCAAGGTAGAGGTCTTAGGACTCCCTCTCTCGTAAGTGATGGAAATTTTGGAGGGAGATTCCTCCTTTGTTACAGTAGGTGCATCCTCAATGATGATGGGCTCCTTTGAAGGTGGTTGAGGCTTTCCCATCTTGATTCTGGTTCTCTTTTGAGCTTTGAAGTATATAGATGGCTTTCTTTTTCTTTTCCCTTTTCGCTTGGCTGGAGTACTAAGCGCAACAAGAACAGCTACTACTTCTCTTGCTAGTGTCTCAGGAGACACTTCTTCTTGCTATTTTTCTTCCTCTTCATATGCTATTTTGCCTGTGTTTTCTCTCTCTGATTTTGTTTCTATTGTCTCTGGTGTTGTTTTCTCCTCTACTTGCTGAGTTTTTGCCTTTCCTATGGCAGTCTTTTTCTGAGTTGTCTTGGGCTTCTTCTTTTCATTTCTTGTCCTTTTCCTTTTCTCTGCTATGGTTTTCCATTTTTCTGCTTTTGATGTTGTTTTCTTCTCTGCTTTAGGTTCATCCATGGTGGTGTCATGCTCCTCATCTCTTCTCTGTTTTTCTTCTCTTTCTTCTTCCAAATCAATATTTTGTGCTTCTTCATGGATTTCCTTCTCATGTTCCTCTTTCTACTCCTCCTCTTCACTTCCAGATGGACTAAGGTCATAAGTGAGAGTTTTTATGTCATCTTCTTTACTCATGTTCTTGAAAATATCCCAGGCTATAGGGATTGTGTATGTATGGAGGGCATCCTCCACTAGTAATTTAATGAGCCCATGGTGAGCCAGCTGGTCTGGAACCCTTGCATTCAATTTGGTGCTACATTCTATCAAGGACTGGAAGACAAAATATGGAAGACTGAGTTTTCTAGATGCAGGTAGGTCCATTCCATATCTTAGTTCATGTAACAACCTGAAATGATAACCACAGACTATATTGTATCTTCCTTCACAGGAGATATATTTCATGATCTGGTAGCTGACCTCACCCCATGGATAAGGTATACTTGTCCTTATAATCCCATTATTATCTTCCACAGGATGTTCATCAGGCTGGAAAAAGGTCTTTTTATCAACCTATCCTAGTGGTTTTTCTTCTTTGCTCCAGGGGAGCCCAAGTGGAAGACTTGTAATTCTGCTGATGAATTCTGGTGTAAGTTCTATGCTTAGACCCCTGAAACTGACTGTAGCATGGGTTTTTGAATGGGGTCTTAAAGACAAAAAACATTCCTCTATAATATCCTCATCATACCCATGAAATTTCTCAAAGAAAGGCATCCAATTTTCCCTAGTAAAGAGGGCTGCCACTTCTGGGTGTTCATGCAATTTGGTGGAATTCAAAGGCTCCTTTCTCATAAAACACCCTGTCATGATGTTCAGTGACTGCTGGAAATTCTAAGTTGAGGAGGAAGGCAGAAAATTCTCAAACTTGAAAATATAGGAACAACTGAGGGTTTTTTTGGAACCAGAGAGAGTTTTCTTGTTTCTTCTTTTTAACAAAAACAAATTGTAATTTTCCTGCCTTTCAAACTTTGTTTTCAACCTTAATTTACTTCTCGAGCTGTTTGAGGAAATCAATATTTTTTTAAAAAAACACAGAGAGTATACTAGATCGTGTTTTTTCTTCTTTTGACAAAGTAAGCAGACCACCCAGTGCAAATTTATTGTTTTACAGGCTTAAATTCCTATGGTTCCATCACTTCTTCAGATAGGAGAATACCATAGAGGAGAAAGAGACAGACTTTTAGTGAAGAGAGTAAAATGGAGAGACTGTATATATTTGAAAGTAAACACAGGGATACTTTTGTTCTCATTTTTTTCTTTTCAACTCAATACTTCATTTCAAATCCCACCACCTTTTGTAGATATATAATATGCAGGGTGGGTTTTCTAAGCCTAGCTTTCTCGAGCTCGAATTTGGCATAAAATCCCAAATTTTCCCTCTGCAGAGCTGCTCACTAGCCTTCCTATAGAAAGGCTCATGTAGACTGTGTTTCTGCTCATGTAGAGTGTGATAATACTCCTATAGAGCCCGATAAGTGGAAGGGTTTCGAAACTGGTAGAGAGTGACTATTTCGAGGTTTCGAAGGTGGTAGGTAAGTTGTTGCAGCTGAGAACTCGTTGATGCAAATGAAAACAAAGGTGGTGGAGGCTTCAACTGCAGTGTACTTAAGCTTATGGCATGTTCTGCAGTGACGAGGTGAGGTGGCAGGAAGGGTACGTTATCCCCATCTGGACCATTGGTCCCTACTTCAATGTCATTATGATACTTGATGTCGCCTACCCGCAATCACTTCCATCATTCCCATTATACGCCACCTCCACTACCTGTTTTGAGTTTTTCTTCCTGATTTGACTGAACAAACGTGCCAATTGCATCCACTAAACGTTGTTTGAATCATACGAGGCTTGCTCGAACTGGACGAGGGTGGCTAGTTAGCTGGCCACCGATTTCATTTAATCACGACCATCTCAATGGGTCATGCAGTTTCTAAATCATATTCATGCAACAGAGGAATGGGTTTAGCCACTTACTTGTTTGTCGCTATCGTGCTTTGCATGCTTAGACTTTGGCACTATGTTCATGGATTGCAGCTGTTGTTGTCCACTCATAGCTTCTGAACTAGTGACTAGGCTATCTCATGCTGGTGATCTTCTTAATCAAGAATGACTCCTCGTGCATTGTATACACCTGTGGCTGCACTGACCCTACTTCTGGAGCTTGTTTTTCTAAGGGGATCAGCTATTACAGGAATCCTACAGGATTTCCTATAACTGCTTCTCCCTCTAAAACTTATGGCTGAGGGTTGAGCAGGGACTGAAGAGATAGCTAAGGAAGGTTCTGAAGGAAAAGGAAAAGTAGTTGGTATGCACTAGGTAAGAAATAAGTTAAGAATTCTTCTGTTTATTCTTCATTTTTTCAAGAAAAAAACAAAAGAAACAAGATTTCTGTGTTTTCTTGCACAGGGAAGAAAGCAGCGAGTGGAAATGTAGTGGTGCAGGGATGGAATGGGGAGTTGGGGGGATGAATGGTGGCAGGGAGGTCCACAAGTCCTTTGGACAAATTTCTAGACCTCTGATTATTTTTTGGATTTGATTTCGAGCTCTCTGTGGTTTCTACAGGAGCCTCCTGTAGAATGCACAGAGCTTCCTGTAGGGTGCATAATTTCTAGAAAAAGTGAGACCAGGGCCTGGGAAAAGAAAATGGCGATGGAGAAATGATCTATCAGTGGTGTATTCAGCCTGGCCATGTCCTTTTTTCTTCTGTGACCCTCCTGCAATCTGCAATACATTCAAAAGAAGTTATTTTTTCTATTATTTTCTTCTTTGTTTTTTTTTTTTGAGATAGTTGGGGTGCCTAAAGGAGGTTTTCACCCAGGGATCTTTTTTTTTTTGTTTTTTCTCTTTTTGTCCTTTTATTTTTTTAGGGTGTGGGTGGAGTGGAGGCAAAGACCTGCTCCACTACCAACACTATTTCACTTATATTCTCAATGAATTCTTGCTTGGAGAGGGGCTTCTTGTAGATCTTCAACTGATGCCCACTGACAAGCATGGGGATGGCTTCTTCATCAATGGTCCGGATCAGCATTGAACCATTGTGATTGCACTTTTCTACTGTGTATGGTCCCAGCCATCTTTTCCTCAGTTTGCCCTTGAAATATTTATACCTTGAATCATATAGCAGCGCCCAATATCCTTCCTGGAATTATTTTTCTTTGAAATGTCTGTTATGCCATATTTTCCTTTGAAGTTGGACTACCTCTAAGTGGAGAAAAGCCTGCAATATTTGTTCATCCAATCCATTTAGCTGAAGTAACCTTTCCTTTTGTGCATGGCTGAGATCTAGGTCTAGCTGAGCTGCCATCCTTAGTGTGTTATATTCAAATTCAATTCATAGCAAGGCCTTCCTCCCATAAACTAGCACATAGGGTGTGAACCCTGTGGTAGTTTTCCAGGTGGTGTTATAAGCCCAAGTCGCCTCAACCAATCGATCTACCCAATCTTTTCTGCTGCTGCTCACTACCTTCATCAAAATTCCTTCCAAAGCTCTGTTAGTGACTTCCACCTGTCCATTTGCCTGCAGATGATAAGAGGTGGAAGTTTTATGCTTAATTTTGTGATGTGTGAGCAGGTCTTCAATCAGATTGGAGGTAAACTGACTCCCTTGATCTGTGACTAATTCTCTTGGATAGTCGAACTTGTAGAAGATATTTTCTCTCAAAAGTTCAGCTACTTTTTCTTCTGTTGCTTCCTTGATCGCTTTTGTTTCTGCCCATTTTGTCAGGTAATCAGTGCACACAATGATGTAAGATGTTTATTTTGAAGGAGGGTTGACAGGACCCACAAAGTCCATGCCCCACTTTTCAAATGGCTCGAGAGTAACTCGAGGTTGTAGGGGCATCTCATCCTTTGGAGTAGGTTTCCCCATCCTTTCACATCATTCACTGATATATCTCCTAACATCTTGATGAAGAGTGGGCCAATAGTAACCTGCTTGCAGAATTTTGAAGGTAGTCCTCTTTGCTGCAAAATGGCCCCTGCAGGGGCCATCATGACAGGTTAGGAGAATGTCAAAAAATTCCTCCTCCCTGACACATCGCCTCAAAATCTGATCTGGGCCAAGTTTGAAAAGGTTTCCCCCAATCCAAGTGAATGGGGCACTTTTCCTCACGATCTTGCTCTTCTTTTTTGAGGACAGGTGTGGCAGAAACTGTGTTGAAACCAAGTAATTTGCTATATCAGCAAACCATGGAGAGAGTGCTGAGATAGCAAATTGGTGTTCATTTGGCATTTTATCATCCACCATTTCTTCTTCACCTGCAGGTAGATCTAGTCTAGACAGAAAATCAGCAACAACATTTTCCTTACCCGTCTTATCAACAATGGTTAAATCAAATCGCTGCAATAAAAGTAACCATCTAATAATACAAGCATTTACATCTGGTTTGTTCATTAAATACCTAATTGCAGCATGATCAGTGTGTACAAATGTTTGATAACCGGTGATGTAGTGTCTAAACTTATTTACGGAATGGACTATAGCTAGGAGCTCCTTTTCGGTTACAGTGTAGTTTAATTCTGCTTTGGGCAAGTTTTTACTTAAAAAATATATGGCATAAGGTAACTTCTCATCAATTTTCCCTAAGGCTGCTCCTATCACTTTGTTCGAGGCATCTATATGAATGTGGAAAGGTAGGGCCCAGTTTGGACCTCTCAAAATTGGGGCAATCACTAGTTTACTTTCCAAGGTATCCAGAGCCTCTTGATAGCTTTCAGTCCATGTGAACTCAGCATCTTTCCCTAAAAGACCAAACAATGGAAAGGCTAGCTTACTGAAATCCTTAATGAATCTTCTATAATACCTTGCTAAGCCTAGGAAACTCCGAACATCTCTTACCTTTTGAGGAGGGGGGGCCCTTTGGATGATGGCAATTTTGTTGGGATCCACCAGTAATCCTTGCTGAGAAATTGTATGACCTAGCAAAGTCCCTTCAGTCATCAAGAATTCGCAATTTTCAGGATTGAGGGACGGGTTCATTTCAGTGCATTTGGCTAACATTTTTCGCAAGTTAGCCAAAGCTTCCTGGAAGTTAGAATTATAAGGGGTAAAGTCATCCATATAGATTTCCACTGAATCATGAACCAGTTCAGCAAATATACTCAGTACTACTCTCTATAAAGTGGTGGGAGTATTACACAACCCAAAAGGAAGGACTCGGTATGCAAAGGTACACCAAGGACAAGTGAAAGTGGTATTATCGTGGTCTTCCGGGCTGATTTGGATCTGGTTGTACCTGCTAAACCCATCTAGGAAGGAGAATAACTTCTTCTAAACCAGGCCATCTAACACTTGATATATGAAAGGCAAAGGAAAATGGTCCTTCTTGGTGGCCTTGTTTAGTTCTTAATAATTGACACAGATTCTCCACTTCCCATTTTTCTTTGGCACTAGCACCAAAGGAGAGACCCATTCACTGCCAAAGATGGGGTAGATGAATCCTACATCCAATAACTTTTGTAGTTCTTCTTTGACAATGTCCTTAAGAGCTGGATTCATCCTCCTTTAAGGCTACCTGACTGGTTTGCAATCTTCCTTAATGTAAATGTGATGAGTACAGACTGAAGAGTGGACTCCCTTCATCTCCTTATAGCTCCATGTAAAAGCATCTGAGTGGTTTCTCAATAAGCTACACAGATATTTCTCTTGAGAGGTGGATAGGGATGAGTTGATCTTCAAGGTTCTTTCTAGGCCAAATTCCACATTCTTAACCCAAAGAGAGGTCAGATCGGCCACATAGAGATCAACTAAAGGGTTGGCTTGGGTTTCTTCCACCATCTCTTCTAATGGCAACACACTGGGGGGTGGATTCTGAGTCAAGTCCTCAATAAGATCATCCTTGCTTTGTGGACCCCCCATGGTAGCTTCTACTAAACATAGTGGTGTGGAATAGACTTCATCCTCATCTTCCTCCTCCAACCATAGAGGTAAATCATGTCCTAACAAAGGTTGGGTAGGAGGATATAGGACTAGCTGCTTGGAAATATGCCCATTCTTAATTGTCATGTTCCCAGCTCGACAACTAATGTAGGCATCTGCAGTAGCCAACCAAGTTCTTCCTAGGATGAGAGGATACCCAGTGAAATTTGCCTTTGGTTGGAGAACCAGGAAATCAACAGGGCACTCCCAAGAATCGATGGAGACCATTACGTCTTCCACAATCCCTTCAAGGGTCGCGGTGGAGTGGTCTGCTAATTGCAATACTGTTGTGGTCTTTCTCAGGGAGCCTTGAAGGTTGAGCTTGAGCATAGTGTCCCTATTCATCACATTAATCGTAGCCCCTAGATCAATCAGGGTATGGGGGATTATGGCGCCATTGATGTGGATCAACTATAGGACTTGTAGGGTCTAGATATTTCGGATAGATCACTTGCCCCAACATCAAGTCGGACAGTTGTCCTATGACATTAATGGTTGGAGCATCTCTCCTGCGCCTGCCTGGGTTCCTAAAGAACTTCTCCTTGATCATTTTGTTGTATATAGGCACATCCTTTATGGCGTGGAGAAGTGGTATCTTTACACATAACTTTTTTAATTCTCCCAGAAGTTTAGTTTCTTCTGGGATCGGTTGTGTGGTTCCAGTTAATCTCTCAGGAAAGGGTGGAATGGCCTTTGGCTCACTTTCTTGTTTTTCCTCATCCTCCTTAGGGGGAGGTTAGTTATCTGGGAGAACCTTCCCAAATCGTAGGTTAATCTCCACAATCTCCACAGCATAGGTCAGGCATGATGTTTCTCCACTATATACTTGCTGGGCCTGTCTATTATTGGGGTTCGGGTTTAGTTGAGAAGGTATTTGAGGCTGCTTTAGTGGAGCAGGAGGCAATGGTTGTGGTTGAATAGGTGGTGGAGGCAAAAGAGTGGGAGGAGAGTTGTACTGGAGTCTCCACCCTTGATGAGGTGCATTCCACTGAGGCTATGGCTAAGCATAAGAGTGCAACGAATGAGCAACTAGGTGAGCATGGTATTGAGATGGATTGACCAAGGAGGGGGTGTGGACCAGGCAGGATGAGTAGGGGGACCCCAAGAAGGGATGGAAGTGGGTTGATTGGGGTTGTAATAGGTCTAGGATGTCCCTTGCATTCCCTGCTGGTAAGGTCTAGGCCCATGTGGCCTCCTTTGGTTCATGAAATAGAGTGGTTCAGTGGCTCCTTCGGCCCCCTGATATGCAGCTTTAAGTCCGAGCAAGGAAGGGCACTCATTCATAGGATGGTCTTCTTCACAGACTAAACACACTTCTATAGAGTTCAATGGACATTCATTCTGAGGGTGCCTTCTAGTGCACGTAGGACAAAACATGGTCAAAACCCTCTCGGCTTCCTCTTGTTTCCTTTTGATATGCAAGGTATCCATTTGCATGGCAAGAGTCTGCTGCATCTCGCTCTTGAAATCTTCCAGCCAATTCTCAAATTCACTTCTAAGGGATGAACTGGATGAGGATGTACTGGCTAAAGGTTGACTTCCACTACCTCTCTTTCTGGCTAACCTAGAATGGTTTCTAAACACAGTCTTTATGTCATCATAAGGTAGTTGGTAGATGTCTCCCCCAGCCAGCAAATGGAGTGTATCTAGAAGGTCTTCAGGGACTCCTCTGAGGAAGACCAACTTTAGAGATTTGAGGTCAAGTGTGCACCTAGCCCTTTTATAACTGAGCTAAAACATCTCTTCATAGTCTTCTAAAGATTCATCACTTCCCATGGTCGTTTGAAAGATTTCTTCCTTGGTATCCTTTGATCTACATTAGTCCCGATATTTGTTGTTAAAGGCTTGTTGCATCTGAGCCTAAGTTGTGATGTTGTTTCCAGATAACCCCATGAACTAGCATAATGCTGCATCCTTGAGGGTGGAAGGAAACAATTTCAACTTGTTCGCATCTTCTGCATAGTCATAGGTTTGACAAAGAACAACAAATTCAAACAAGAAGGTATCAAGATCTTCAGTAGTCAATCCATGGAAGTGAGGTAAGGCTAAAGGACTTATGTTTTTCATTTTAGTGTCCCCATTGCTCTCCCGGATAAGAAAAGCACCCTCTATTTTTCCCCATTTCCTCTAATGTTTATGTTTTCAGCCATGGTCTTAGGAGTAATGGTTTCTTGCTCGTCTTCTATTATAGGATCTTCGTATATATCTGGAGGTTCACCTATAGGTTCTTCTGGATCACTACCACCAAAGCAGAGAGAAGGGTGACATAGTGATGTGGTTGGGGTGTTAGGTAGGAATTTTCCTGAATTGTCTCTGTTCCTACGAGGCATGAAAGGAAATCTCTTTTTGGGGGATTTTTGTTTTTTTTCTCTGCTTTTACCTGCAAAATTGAAATGGATTGAACAACAAATTGCAACTAACTAAAATGAATCTTACTGAAATGGAAATTGTAGAATTGAAATGAAAGCAGGAGATGACTAATCTACTTTGCTGGAATGGAAATTGCAGAATTAAAATGAAAGCATGAAATGCCTAATCTACACTTGCTAAAATGAAATTGTAGAATTGAAATGAAAGTACGAAATGCCTAATCTATGCTTTCTGAAATGAAATTGCAAATTTGAAATGAAAGCAGGAAATGAGTAATCTACTTTGTTGAAATGAAATTGCATAATTGAAATGAAACAACTACTCTACTTTTGCTGAAATAAACTACTTAGCAGAATGTTGCAGTAGAAAATAGAAGAAAAGCAATAATCACAAAATACTCTAACGCTTCCCCGACGATGGCGCCTAAAATATGGTGAGCACCAGTATTGCATCAATAATGCTACAACTCCTGGGGCTTCCTACTTTACTTTTATCAACTCGGTAGTTCGTAACAAACTTGGAAGCGACAGTGCTATATGCACAAGTACTAGCTCTTACTACAAGCTGTCACTTGATCAGCAGGCGCGAGTTCGCTAGGAGCTTAAGCCAACTTCTATGAACTTTTAGAAGAAGCTTTGACTGTGATGAAAGAAAAGTAACTCTAGAGGGGCTATTCCATTTGCAGAAAGAGAAGGAGAACTGAAATGTAATGCAAACCATAGCAACCTCTAATTTACCTATTAACCATACTTTTTCAAGAAAATAGATGAGAACTGAAGAAATGAGTGCCATTGACTACTGAAAAGGTAAATTCCATTTATTCAAGCCACTTCTGAAAAGAAATGAGAAGAAAACATCTATTTGTGTTTTTGGGTGTTTTTATGTGAAATTATTATGCTTGTGATTTATCTGGTTGCAATTGTGCAGAGGTTTGGTGGCAAAGGAACATGGATTTGGTTGTTTCGGAGGTGCAGGAAGGTGTGGATAGGTCCTAAGAAGCCCCTAGTACCCTTCTGAAGACTTTCATAGCGATCAGACTTCGAAAAATCACTCACAGGAAATTCTACATGAGGCTGCAGGGGATCTACAGGAGGAGGTTGAGAGCTATTTGTGGAGGTTTGAAGGTGGAAAAATGATGGGAAAGGGTTATTGAAGGATAGAATAAGGTGGTGAGGTGTCTGGAGCATGTCAAGGAATATTAAGAATGAATTTGATGGTTGGATTTGTTCAAACGGAAAGAAAGCAGCTTTATGGAAAAAAACGCAGAAATTAGGGCAGATTGGCGAAATGTTGTGAATGAGTTGGGAAATCTGTGATAGGTGGGCTAGTGCTGGCTATTCTATGGGTGTATGGTGAGCTGAGGTGTCCTACAAGAGATCTTCACATTTGCTTATCAAAATTGACCAAAGAAAGAATTAACTATACCAAGAAAACAAAACTTTGTCTAGCTTGACCTAATTTCTGACCTACAAACAAAAAATGTTGAACAATAGCCGATGAACAGAAAGGCATGTAGAGAGATCTATGGGAAAAGAATAGGAAATTATCCAAGCAACTGAATCTAAACCAATATCAACTTTCCCAAATCAAGTTATCACACTAGCAGTTGCATGGAAGAGAAAAAATTGTGTTTTTGGTGGCAGCAGTAGTACCTTGACCTCAAATCATAGTCCTAGGAAGGGAAAAAGGAGATCAGGGCCTGCTATTGGCTAGGGAAAATTTTAAGAACACCCCCTAAATTTATAAGTATAATAAATGGGCGAATCTTCATGGTATATAGGAAAAATGGAAGGCTATTTTATCAATAATATAATATGTATATATAATTTTTTGGCGAATCTCTCAC
>APFE030780012.1:62173-104869 GCA_000404065.3 Pinus taeda | reverse complement strand
GTTTAATTCCCCCCATTTAAATAGGCTACATTCCAGGTGAATACCATGGGTCAATACCATGTGCCATTTTGGTGAATACCATGGGTCAATACCATGTGCCATTTTTATTTTTATTAATACTAATATTAGGGTTAATAATGTTTTTTGCATGGTATTAATAACAATCTAGTCCATGGTATTTGTCCCATGTTATTTTGCCCATAGGTTTTACCTAAATATAACACATTTTTGAATGTTTGTAAATATAAGGTGACTGATGGAGTAAATATAAAAAAATGTTTTATTTGTTTACTATACCTCTCATTTATTTGTATTTTTATTAATTTACCATACCTCTTTTACAAATATGGTATTTGGCCCATAGGATTAACTTAAATAAAACCTTTTTCTGAGCCTACATAAATACAACGAGGGTTATGGACTAAATATAAAAATAGGTTTTATTTATTTACCATACGTCTAGTTTAAATTTATATTTTATTGATTTACCATAACTTTTGAGTAAGTATAAAATGATGTTTTATTTATTTACCATATAAAAAATAAAAAATGTTTTATTTATTTACCATACTTTTCATTTATTTATATTTTTATTAATTTACCATACCTCTTTTATAAAATATGGTATTTGGCCCATAGGATTCACTTAAATAAAACCTATTCTTGAAAATGGGCGAATGGATTCACTTAAATAAAACCTATTCTTGAAAATGGGCGAATGGAAGGTTCTAACTCCTAATTTCAAGGGCTAAATTTACCTTTTTTACCCTCTCCCTTAATAAAAGGTGGGCTATTTGAGGTGATTTGTAAAAATGTACTATGATACAAAATATTCGCCCACTAAAAATTTAAAACCCATTAATTTCGCCAAAGGGCGAACATTCGCCCCTAAAATTTTCTATGCTATTGGCCTTTTTGAATCTTATTCTATCACTGCAGTAACTTACTTAAGCAACTTGAAACGAAAACAACTATTCTAACCATCAAAAGCAACCTAATCTAACAAAGTAAAATGAATCTATGCAACAGAAATTAACTCATGAATTGAAGCAAAAACATATAAGTACACAGTAGGAGGTGCTGGGCAGCTTGGGTTGGGCCCTAACCCAAGAGCTTCAGCCCTCTGAAAGAGATCAGTGTTGGCTCAAAAACTGTTTCATCTTCATTATCAAAAATAGCAGTTACATTACATAAATTGTTCTCAAGAAGGAACTCGAAAATGAGCTGAACACAATGCTACACAAAAGTACGAAAATCTACAAATAACTAGCTAACCTACTGAGGCTCTAAGCCCTCTTATTTATACAAATGGAGTCCCTCAACAGTCCTCCTAAAATCAAGGAACTCAGCTTCCTAGGACTGGAGATAAACAGTAGTCCTTCTTTACTTGCTCAGCTGCCCCTTGGAATGATCAATGTGGACCTCTGTGCTCCGAGTTTCTGATGGAGGATTTGAGGAAAGAGGTCATAAATGCAGGAGACATCCCCCATACAAATCCTCTTCCCTATTTTCCATGAGTTTTGGCTGCCATTTGCTCATAATCCTTTGACTTTGTCCAAAATTGGTCAAAATATCTGCATAAAACATTCATTAGACTACATGGCAAAGTGACTAACCCATTTCACTCTATTAGCATAAATATATTCAAAAAAATGCAATAAACTAATGAGAATGGTGGATTAAGTCAAAATAAGAGGCGGAATGAGCCCATATAATTACCCATTTCTAGGGCTCATCATAATCATCAATAAATGTCATCATATATTTATTTCCATTTGTAGAAGGAACAAGCATTGGACCACATAAATCTAAATGAATTAGTTAAAGTTTTTTATGTGCTCTAGAATGTGAATCATGAAAAGACTATTTTCTATGCTTTCGTAGAATGCAAGCATCACATTGCTTAAGTTTCCTGGGAATTGTAGGCAAACCAGTAACAAGTGTCCAAATCTAGCATGCCATAATAAACTTGATGGAAATGTACCTTCATCATAATGAGAATTGTATGAGAAATGTGTGCATGAGCAGAGGTACCTTGTAGCTTGAGAAGCCTTTCTTCTTATATCCCTGCCATGACAAGTGAGTGATCTGATGCTTTTATTACCTCAACCTCACCATCAAACATATGAATGGAGTTTCCTTGTTAGCGGATGTGCACCAAGGACAACAAGTATCTCCTCAGTTGTGGGAGATATAAAACATCATGCAGAAGAAATTTTGGAACACCGGGCAATTTGAGCCTGATTGTGCCAAGCCCTGATGGCTTGAGTTTTGATTTTTGTGCAAAGTATACTGCTCCATCAACATTGTCAGTAAATTATTCAAAAAAATCTCTTCTAAAATTCATGTGGCAAGTTGCTCTTGAATCAAGAAACCAATCATTTTTCCAAGAAGCAAGTGAAGCATTAAACAAGTCTTCATTCACTCCAATATTATAATGTGCCACAACATAGTGAGTGGATTCAGGTGCTTTACCTTTCTCTTTGTCATTAGTTTTACCTTTGGGTTGATTTATTTCCTGCTCAATTATGTCCCAAGGCAACTTGCATGTGGATGCATAATGTGATCCATCTCTATTGTAACGTATGCAATGAAAATATGGCTTTTCTCCTTGGGAGTGTCTGCCCCCCCTACCTCTCACATTTCTTCTTCCTCTTCCTCTTCCTATTTGACCACCTCTTCCTCTGGAAGAATATTGAGAAAGATTCTTCTCTCTATGTGCAAGACACACAACCTCTTCAGAAGACTGACGAGATGTCTTCTTCCCAAAATATTTCTCTCTCTCAGAAAATTTATTCATAAAGGAGTCAAAGGTAATTTCTTTGAGGTTTCCATTTGCTTGCAATGAATCAAAATAATTTGAGTAAGTGGGATAAACTGCCTTGACAAAAGCTATCAAAGGAATTTCCAATTCAACATTAGTGAATTTAATATCATGCATAATAGATTTTACTTCTTATGCAAGAGCAAGAGGATCATAATTTTGTAATTCAAGGCTAAACAATTTAATCATGAGCTGAACAACTTCAAGCGCAGAGTATGATTCATAGAGTTACTTCAGTTTTTGTAAGGCTTCGAAAGCATTTGAAAATGGAGAAATATGGTGAATCACCTCTTCATTTACAGATGTTACAATCAATTCATAAGCCTTGCTGTTCTTATTTTCCCAAATGGTGAATTCCTTGTCTGAGTTAGGATTTTCTGGTTCTTTTTCTCCTTGTTCAACACACACTCCTTTCCACAGCCCATTCAAAATGAGAGTATTTTTTATCTTCCTCGAACATTATGGATAGTTCTCCTTCCCGGTGAGAACCATTCCCACAATAGATATTAATGAATGCATTGTAAAATCTGTGTACTGTAAAAAAAAATGTACTTCGCTTGTTGAGTAAAAAAATTACACTATAGTAGCAATACTGTGAAAATATAATTCTGATATGTATATAATAGAGATATATTTGGGGAAGGTATTATATGGGGGAGGGGTTATATAGGGGAAGGTAGTATATAGGGGAGGCGTTAATGCGTGGTGTTATAACTGTTGGGGTTAAGAATCGGGAGAGGTATTAAATGACAAAGCCTATTATATGGCAAAGGATGAGGTAAGTTGGGAGTATGGAGCGGTATTCGGGTTCGGTGGAGTGGTGTGATACCACACCACAATACCGCAACACAGGGACTATCACGTCAGGAGGGTGATGCCAAAATGGAGGTCAGTCATGCTTCTGCTACGAGGAAGTAGTGGTATGGGGAGGAAGCAGTGCGAGTATGGAAACCGATGGGGAGAGCGTAGATAAAAACATTGTATTAGCTGAGCTTTTGTGTATTCTTGGGTTATAAGGTAGAGCATGTGTCAAACATAGAAATGCTAGATTTGTTGCAGTGGTATGTATGGAGTGTTAATGCAATGGTATGTAAGAAACCACCAAAAAAAAAATTCATCTATCATATAACTACCAAAAAAGGCAGCTATATAAACCGAGAGTTGGTAGACAAATTCAGTTCACCGCACCAGAGGTATAACCATACTACACCAGAGGTATCATCTCCCATCTCATCTATGTTCTACTCGACAACGTTATAGGACTCGAACCCGAGACCACTGAAGGGCCTACAAGAGTTGAAATGTTCGCAGGAAGAGTTCACATTCTTCATCAGATTTAATGCATAGGCATTGAAGCTTGTTGGAGGCTGACCATAGTGGTATGGAGACCTGGAGGTCGACCACTATGCGTGGAGTTGGATGACGGAGAGCACCCTTTGGGACTACTCCAAGCACAATCGAAAACACATCGAATATTGCATACTCAGCACTCGACGGTGGTATAGAAAACACATCTGAGATTATAGGTAAGATGGGTTCAGGCTTCAGGGTATGGTAGAGGTGTCAGTTCTGCAAAATAGGAAGAACATAGGCAGGAGGGAGTTACAAGGGAAAAGAATTCCAAAAATGGAGCTGGCTCTAATACCATGTCAGGCCAGGAGGTAACTCCTCAAATGAAATTGTGTTTATTCATTTAGATTGTTCATAGTTATATACATGAGGGAGTGAATCTTTAGTTTCATCTCCCGATCACTTTCCTTTTCCATTATTTATTATTTACATTATTTAAAATTGTTCACCCAATCCCTGTGATTAGGTGTCAACAGGTTGGCTTCCTTCTTCTTGGGCATACTCATGACCATATTGATTAGATGTTCAGTCATTTTTCAGTAACATTAAGAAGGAAAGATGTTGGGAGCCTACCATCATTAATTGAATGTATTAAGAAATCATACATTCGGGACCCTGTTTTTCATGTGTTGGAAGAAACTATTGACATGTGAAGGTTTATTCTGGGATCACATGGTGAGGCGAAATGCATTAAACAACTTAATGAAGTTAGCTTCCAGCATCAATTTCATATCAAAAACATTGATGGGAAAACACTTATATGGGGCAAGAAGTATTCAGTTGTTGCGAAATGGGGGCTGTCATCGGGTTTATAATTTTTAAAGTTCATTCTATACCATCCAATATTTAAATCAAAGATATTTTTACTACAATCTGTTGTTAAACTCCATAATGCACAAAGGCATAAGAGAATTATAAATTATTATGAATGCTAGGAAGAAATTTAAAAATGTATTAGAGATAAATATGAGTACTTTGATGTTGCTAATTCAGTTTGGTGGGAGTATTTTTTCAATAATAAAAGTGATATGATTTCAAGATCAATAAATGAAGATACAATTTTTAATAATCCATTAATTTGGCCAAAAAATATGCCAAACCAACATAAGGAAAGACACATTATTGAACAACAACAATCTCAAGGTATTATTAATTCTCCACAGGTAGAGGAAAGAGAAATCTATATTGGTTCTAGAAGATCACATGCACAACGTGAAGCCATGGAAGACCTTTACAGGGGTTCTATGCAAAATGTTAAGGAGGGTTGCATGATAACACTGTTAATAGATGGAGATCCACTTGACTTCCATTTTGGGTTGCCAAGGTTATAAAGGTCATTAAATAAAATGAAGATATTACAGTTTTTGAAGTACATTGTATGCCACAAATACCCACCCATTCAATGGTGTGTACAAGCCTAATATGGTACTTGATAAACAAATTGGTAGAAAGAGAAAAGGAAAGGGTACAAATATAAATCGTCACCACAAAAACCTCTTACAATTTGAGGGTATTGAAATACTTGTGTATGAATTCAATTTAACAAAGAGAGGAACTCTTTGCTTCAATACCATAGATATTTTGAAAGAAATTCTACTAGAAGAAATAGTGTTGAGGTGGGAGTCTATTGAACCTAGTCGTAGATCTAGAAGACTTTTGAAACCTGAAATGGTGGGCATGCACGTTGACTCAGATGGGGCACTAGTTGATGAAAGAGAAGAATATGGATCATCTTCATCTACATCCAGACATTCATTTGAATATGTAGATTCCGATGGTATACCAAAACCTATGAGTGATTTTAAATAAACGTCTAAGAAATTTATGTAAATGATGTTCGCATGGTAACTTGAAATAAATATTTTGACTTCCATATGATCTTACATGAAGTTATGAGTAATTTCTATGTTTGTTGGATTATATGTTTTAATTATGAAGAATTCATCTCTTTAGAATATCCACAATGCAACAATCAATTTTAAAAATAATTTATGTTATGTTCAATCTACCAAAGTTGATATTTTGATTAAAAGTAAAACAATATTAGAAATTAATGTTGAATTTTAAAATTATGCAGTGATATTGCCATGGTATTATTTATTGTTATCATTTGTTCATATTTTGATTAAAAGTAAAAAATATTAGAAATTAATGTTAAATTTTTAAAGTATACACTGATATTTCCATGATATTATTTATTTTTATCATTTGTTCATATTTTTATTAAAAGTAAACAATTATTAGAAATTAATGTTTAATTTTTAAATTATACAGTGATATTTCCATGATATTATTTATTGTTATCATTTGGTATAAGACACTTTTTAAAATATTGAAAATTTAATGCCTCATTGAAAAGGGACACTTCGTTTTGATGGTTGATTTTTAGGATTTTGTTGCAATAAGATAAGTTTTCTTAGGCTAAGATTTGAAAAGAGCTATACTTTTAGCCTTATTATTCTTAGAATAATGAATCTTTCATTTACTTGTTCATTTTTAAAAATTGTTTTTGTCATATAATTTGTCCATAATTTCATAGTTAAAAAATGTTAAAAAGTTAAGGTTTTTAATTCCATGGTTGAAAAATTGTAAAATTATTAAGGTTTTTCTGAGTTACAATATTTTATCTTTAATGTTAGGGTTGAAAACAATTACAATTTTAGGATTTTTTAGAGTCAAGATATTTGATCTTTAATAAGATGGATGAAAATTGTTGGAATTACAAGGCTTTGAAACATGATATTTTTATCTTTACGTCATGTCGTAGAATTGTTGGAATTTTACAGTTTTACAAAGTCCTAATATTTTGTCTTTAATTCCATTGCTAGAAAGTGTCAAATTTGTAACCCGATTTTTTTTTGTTATTCCAGCGTCAACGCTTTTTGTTTTGAGGGTGTGTTTTCAATCATTTTTGCAAAAAAAAAATGGTTTTTAATAAAATGTTGAAAATTTACCCTAAAAAAAACATCGTTCTGGAATACACAATTTTCATTTTTGCGTTGTTTTTCATGTTTTTTTGGCATTTTTGGGCTAGAGTTCTCATTTTGAGGTAATAGGTCTCATTTGATCAGTAACTTTATTTAATATTCTAGATTAGGGATGATCATCTCCTTATTATCTTAATGTTACTTTATCTTCTAATTTTTTATCACACGACAATTTATTCTTATGTTTAGATGAAATAATATACTTAATATAATCACTATTCTGCAAAATGGCCTCTTCCTTTATGCCCCAATGATTGAGCCAAGACTTGGAATCTTTATTCAAATCATGTTTGATCCATCCAATAGTCAATTACCTTTTGATTTATGATGCATTCATGACCATAATAAGATTTCCGCCCTCCATTTATCCTTTTCTCAATGTTATAGTTCCAATTGACCTTATGATTGTTAGCATTCGATTTTCACATTTAGTTCATGGCAATATTTATTGGTTCATTTTTGCAAAGTCATGGTTATGTAAAGGGGCTATTAATTTTTTTGTGAAATTTGCTATCTAAGCCTAGGGATATGTATAATCAATATTTTTTTTAACTTAACCCTAATCTTATCCTAAGTTTTTCGCAACACATTTAACCTATCACAAACATATAGCTGGCACTATGAAATATTTTCGTAGCACTCACCAAAAAATTTGAAAACTTGGTTTTCGAGCTTCCAATGCCATTATTTCGAGCACCCAAGTATTTTTTCATAATGTATTAGCCCTTTTCATCCATGATTTCACAACTAATAGTGTTTTGAATCCCAAGAGATCCATTGAAAATCAAACCATAATCTACCCTGTTTAATGTAAAACAACATTTTCCAGCAAACTCAGATTTTTAATTTCAGTGCGCAAGAATCTTTTTGAGTGTTTTGAAACCTTCGACTAGGGTGTTTCAAGGTTGGGAAAGGTGTTTGTAGCATCATATCTTTTACAATATGGGTTGATCTAGTCATGTGAAGAGGCTTGAACCTGATGGTATGTATTTCGAGGTTTATCCATAGATGTTAGTTCTTTTCATAAATGCAGGATGGGAGCCAATGTTCCAACACTTCAACGAACGTAATCTCAGTTGGTGCCATGATTTCATATATTCCTTTGATGGTATAACTACAAGAATTATGGCCTCTTGTCACAGAGGAATCCATTTTTGAAGAAACATGTTTTCCAACTAAGGGTGAGAGGTGGTTTATAAAACAAAGATTGCAGAATGTAGACTTGAATTTTTTCCTAAAGTAGGACTGTCAGGAATAAATATTGGAATGTAGGGGTCCCCCAAAATATGTTGAAGCTCGAATGGTATGCCTCCCTCAGAAATGTAAAACTCTTCTTCACCTTTGAAAGAAGGTATTCTAAAGCCTACTTGTATCATATGAGGTTTCTTTGTCATTTGACAAGTTTTACCAAGATGAATTTACTATATTTCCTTCACCAAAGTTTGCTAAATATGTGCACCAAAGCAAGAACAAGACATGAGCTACAACCCCATTATATTTTTCATCGCGACCTATAAAATATTATACACTCATGAGCTAAATAAGCAGGTGGATCAGTTGAGGCAATTGAGGTAGAGAAAACTAATAAAAATTGCACCTAGAAGATCAAGGAGAGGTTGAACCAAAGTTTCTACCCAAAACCTAGCTCAGGAAACCAAGGGAGAATATAGTCACATTGGTATTGAAAAAGACGATGAAACCCCTATGAAATAACCATAGGTTAAGGTTTATGAAAGGAGGACTAGAAGCCAACATAAATTGATGGTAGAAAAAGAGGAAGAAGAAAAAAGAGCAACACAAAGCAAACAAGTCAAACATAAGATAGAAACCATTTATATTGTAAGGAATGAAAAGTCAAATGATTTGGCAATTTATCCCTCTGGAACAGATCTATATTCTTCTTAATGATAGCTCTCAATCTTTGTTGATCTCTTATACTAATCACATCTTGAGGTTTGCAACCAATCGCTCTCCTAACTCATGGAATTAATAAACGTGGTCAGTAGACTATTTATCTTACACATCTTTACTCAAAACGAGCTCGTATTCTATCTTTGTTACCTTTTCTTTATAATTAAAACTAATTTGATCCATGTGGCTTTATAGGGAGGAAAAAATCAAAAAAAAGGAAAGAAAAAGAGCATCTGGAAAAAAAACGATTGATTTCTATCAATAGGCCGGCTAAAAAACTGACGCATAAAATAGCTAACACAGGCGCCAAAGGATGAAGAAGTTGAGATAGAACCTATGGTTTATGGAAAAACACCTCACGCTCGCCCTACTAACAAGATGAGACTAAATTTCAAGGCTAAAATGAACCCTAGGCTGAAAGAAACAATGACTATTGATGTAGAGGAGGAGACAATGTGTGATACAGGAAAGTGTTCCCTCTGTGGATAGAGGCAACCATTCTAGCCCTAGAGTGGGTCTAGTCACAAACAAGGACAAATCAACAATAGCTTTCCTTAAATAGTCATAGTTGGGGGCCTACTTCAACCGGTCGTCAATGGAGTTCCATTGCACTGCTTCAGCTTTTGCTTCCTTCTCCTAATGAGTGATCAACCTGAAACAATGCAAAGGAAATACAACAAAGCGTGTAACCAGAAAACAACAATGATCTATTTACTCACAAAGTCAAGAAGTAATGAGCTATCAATTACATTGCATACAAGACATAGGAAAACATCATTTATTGTACTAATAATGAAATAAGAGGAAGCTTACAACCAAAGTCTTGACGTCACAAGCCTTCTCAGAGGGATCCAGGCAACATGTTCTCCAGGCATTCACTCTTTGAAGATGGATCTCCCAACATACAAAGTTCTCTCTCAGTCATAAGTTTTACACAAAGTTAAGGGCACTTCACAACCTTCCAAAAGCTATCAATACTCTCACACTTGTCACATCACACCAGCTATCTATCAAAAGCACTAACAACACTGCTCAATCCAAGAATTTACCAACTAGAAACTAGCTGATCATAGCAAAGGTGAGTGTTTAAATAGGAGAAGGAACCTCCATGAAAGGTGGAAGAGAGAGCTTATCACCAAGGAAGGTAGAAAAATTAACGGAACTGCCACCCTAGGGAAGGAAGGGCGACACAAACTATGCCAACAACTAGGTCTGGAGTCATCTAGAAGGCCGACTGTTGGAAAACATTCGACCAATCTGGATCATCGCTAGTATATAACTGAGATTTAAAGCCGACATCGCACGTGAGCAATGTAACTAGGTAGATCATCGCAATAGATAACAAGTAGCCCGACACTGGTGCATGAATTCGGACCATCGTGGGAATTAGATGTACTTCCGCGTTGGCAGCGCAGTTGGACTATTTATAAGTGCCCTTCAGCACGTGTATTAAGACCATAGTCACGATGAGGCAGATAACTTAGGAAAAGTGGGTCAATTGGAAGCATAAGAGAGAATTTGTTCAGTATAAGCATGTTTGACTTGGACACATGACCCAGTATATGGACTGGGAGTGGAGGCAGTGACAAATTACTGTGTAATAGATGCCCCCTAAAGCATGAGGCCTGAGAGAGTGGGAGGGGTGAAATGCTTTACAGAAACTAACTGAGATGGAACACCATCTAGAAGAACCTACATGCAAGTACAACTGATATCTCTGATAATGAAATACATGTAGTCTAGGCATGGGCACAACCATCCAAAAGACATACGAACTAGGTCTGTGGTATGGATGTAGCCACCCCAGCTAATAAGACCATGATAATGATAAAGGTATGGTTGCATCCATCCATGAAGACTCAGGTATGGTTGCAGCCATCCATCAATGAGTCATGTAATCACGAACCAATCCACGCAACCCGAACATGTGTAATCTGAGTTTAGGGTCTTGAACCCATCCGATCATAGTACAAATTCTAACATGCGAATAAATGTGCTGAGGTTGAGCATGATAGAAAGTCGCTTGATTACTCGTCAATGATGAAAACCGTTAACAAGTGCAAGAGAAATGACTAATAATGCTAATGGTCCTTAAGGTACTGTCTAGCACAATCCACAAAGTGTGAATTCGAACACTCGTGGAATCACCCAATCGACGACCAATAAGAAATTTGAATGTTAGGTGTGAAGAACTTGCCATTGAGGCATGCAAGCTCTAAGGTACTAAAGGGGATCTCTAGTCAATCTCCTGGATAATAAGCTGATGTCGACAGGAGACAACCTGTCATATGAGGGCCATAATCTTTCCCCCATCAACAACACGAGATAAGGAACAAGCGGTGCATGGTGAAATAGAGGATCAAAGAAAAGGCAAGGGTGTAAACTACAGAAGGATTATACTCTTGAACATGTCGGTGACATGACTTCGGAGGGTGGCAGCATTTAGGGACCAAGGGATTAGAAGCTTGATGGAAATAGCATGAATCAGATGGAATGAGGCTAAATCACAACCAAACCCGCAGAAAGCCAAATGACGATGTATGGATATCCCAACTCGACAAGAAGCAAAAGTGTCGATGTTCAAGAGTGACTAGCTGGCAATGATGATTTCCAAATTTCCCCCCACCATTGCTGGCGAGTACCCCAATTATTTTTTGAAAACAAGCTTGAACGGGATAGCATATGCTTGTGATATAAGTTCGACCTTCGGTCGAATCCACCTTAGTAATGGTTTAACGAGCCCTAGGGAGGAGAAGCTCGAGTCTCATCATGGTGACGAGTCCAATGTCATCAGGGTTTAATGAGTTCGACATAGGCACAACTCATAGTCTTTTTCATGTTTAGGGAGTTTGGAAAAGACAAGGAAAAGAAAACTCTAGGGGGGTCCTTTTTCGTAGATTTGTGTCTCTCGAGCCCGAAAAAGTATAAAATGATACTCGAAAGAACCGCTTGACCATTACGATCAAGGAGTACTTTTCGTGATTAATGATCTCGACCTGAAAAAGTAGAAAAGTGATCGAAATCACGTCATTTCGTAACCAATAACGAACCCAAAATGACAAGGGTCTGGCAATATTTTTGTTTTTACCCAGTCGGAAAAGAGCTTAAAGTCAACTGCCTCTTGTTTCCTTGAATGAGTCAAGAGGAACAACTTGGCTATCTTTTCATTTTTCAAGTCGGAAAAGAGCGTTAAAGATGACTTTACGGGTCAAGTGTACATGAAGCTGACATAACTCCACTACCTGTAGCTCTGCACAAAGCACATAAAAAGTAAACCCATTCGACATAAAATGAACAATATATTTGGAAACATAGTTAAAAAGCCAAATTTTAACTAACCATGTGATAAAAAATGAGAAAAAACCCACATTTATAAAATATAATTTTTTAATTTTCAAAATTTACTATAAAAAGAGGGGTTAATCCATTTAGTTTTACCATTGGCACTGTGCATTTCACCTTGGAGAATTCTGGAGCAACAAAGTTGGCGAGCTAATTTTGGCCGCATTCATCCATCGCTCATCTCGAAACTTCTTCCAGGTAAATAGACTTCGTCCTGCGCTTCAATTCAGTGTCTTTTTTATGCATTTTGACGTTAGATGTGTCAGTTTAGGCCGATTTTTTGAGTCAGACTCCACCACTCGGTCATCGCAGGTATACTACTTAGGTCTGCGATGACTGAAAATATTCACACATAACGCGCTCCGATCATTGCGGGAAAGTGATGTACTTCCGCGATGACCGCGAGAAAATTGAACTGTCAACCCCACGTCATCGCGTCTATTTTAAAAACAGACGTGATGGCGACGCAAAATTATGTTTTCGTCCAAATTACGTATTTAATTTTGCAAATGAAGTTTTAATCCATTTTTCTCGTTATGTAGGCATTAATGGCGTTTGTCTGGCAAGAACAAACGCATGATGATAACGATGTGGAAGCTTTTGCTAATGTTGGATGTCGAAATGCATTACGGGCATGCGGATTGCTAAAATTCTTCCTTACTCCACACCTTCGATATCAACCCAATTTACTGGAGCTACTGATCCGTTCCTGGAATCCAACAGATGGGAAATTCATCATCCGAGCCTGAGACATTGAGTTCGATGCCACAAACATATATTTCTTGACCGGGCTATCCCATCGTGGTGAGAGGCCCATTCTAGAGGGGCAGCGACCCGGGGGCGATTCTCTAGAGATGCTGATGGCACAAGTGTGCCCACGAGCACGCAAATCGAGAAGTAGGAAAGTGGAAATCCCGTCAGTGGAAGACATGGTTCTTCGTGCTATGCTATTTATGGTGACACAGGCAGTGGGCTCCCAAGCCCAACATGAGGCATCGAAGACCCATCTTCGGCTGGCTCTCGAATGTCTCAATCTAACCATGTTTAACTGGGCAGAAGCAGTGATGGCCAATATGATGAGACACCTTACCAACTGTCGTCGAGGAGAGATGAAAAAGTTTGGCTACGGGTCCATCTTAGTCCCGCTCATGCTGGAGCGAATGCCGGCATTCTAGTTACAGGACATGGATTTGGATTTGCGAGACTAGGGCCATGCGATGGGCACATGTTATGCCCCGAGGAGGTGGCGGATGACCAGTATCGTGGGAGACACTGTTTCGGGAGTGGCTGGAGTGCCAAACGATCTTCGTTGAGGATTGGGCATATGCTAGCATGGACTTCCACGGAGATCCTGACATGCAGCTGCTTGCTGGCAAGCAATGGGATGATAGTGGTAAGACACTTGATCACATTTTTTTTTATTTTTTTTTATAATGTTTTTGGATTTTTTCATGTATATGTCCTAATGACAAACTTCTATGGTATCCACAGACGTGGGACCTGCGAGACCTACAGGACTGGCCCCAGAGGCATGGAGGGATGCACAGGGTATCGCAGCGCGAGCCTTGGCTCCCCCAGCTGATGATCCGGTGGAGACAGTGGCCCAAAACCTTGAGGGCTTGACGGCGGGGATCCCTGATTACATGGGGATCGAGGAGGTCCCCATAGCATTCCAGATTCACACAGTAGGAGTGGTTCCCAGGGTGCACCGCCTGTTGAGGCGGGTGGCACGAGTGGTGGTGTGCTATAGGGAGCATAACCCACCGCAGTAAATGCCTAGGTTTTATTTCTTGCTGATGGTTTTTTGAGAGACATGTGTCTCGAATGTATGGAGAACACAGACTCTATTTGGAAATATACACTTATTTTTTGAGTGCCTCGATGCGCCACACGATATATATATATATATATCTATAGATATATATATATATATATATATATATATATATATATTCCTATGGTTCATGATTGTGTTTTACATGCTTCTTATATGCTGTTTTGATTACATGTTACACAAATGTCTATCTAATACATGGTTTGCCAATGCATCAGTTAACGTGTTTAATCTTTGTGGAATATGCTAATATGTGATGAAATCAAAATTCCTTTCTAACAATTTAACACGTAAATACAACCTTAAAATCCGATGGTCTCTGAGAGAATAACACCCATTAAGTTGGTGGACAATAAGCTGAGAGTCCAGATTCACAACCAATGCACGAATACCGAGGTTGATGGCCTCAGTGAGTAACTCAATAATAGCACTATATTTAGCGACATTGTTTGTGGTACAACCCAGAAAAACACCTTGAAGATCTACTAACTCACCGTAAGGATCGTAGATCACCCATGCTGTAGAAGACAGATTGCAGGTACTGTGGTAGGCACCATTAGCAAAAGCAACATTAGGTGCACCAGACATCTGCACAAGAAGCAACAAGACACAATAAGCAGCAATTACGAGGTGTAGATTGGGTATGGGTTCATTTTTACACAAGCTTGAACCATGGAGAACTCTGCTTGGATTCGGTTTCATGTTTACACAAGCTTGAAATGAAAAACCATGCTTGTTATAAATTCGCATGCCCCTAGCATAATGACACAAATCAAGGTGCATGCCCCCCAAGCTTCATTGCATGTAACGAGGTGGATGGAATGAAGGTTCACTCTCGAGATCTTGGAAAGACTCGACTTGGATTTTATGAGATCTTAATCAAAGACTCGATTTGGAAAGGGAGTTGTTTCATTTTTTAATGAGGTTGACACAGTAAAAAAGAATTATCCTCACAACCCTTGTTTCATTTTTTTTTTAACGAGGTTGACACAAGATCAAGAACTATCCTCAACACCTCTTGTTTCATTTTTTAACGAGGTTGACACAAGATCAAGAACTTTCCTCAAGACATCTGATTTCATTTTTTTAACGAGGTTGAGACAGAAACAAACTATCCTTGGGACACTTGTTCATGGGCCATACGAGAACATGGCTCCCAAGAGGTCTTCACAGGATATAAGAAACGCACTCTAGGAGGAAGACATGTCATGATGTGCCAATGAAAAATTGGGTTCCAATGCCCCTAGTACATGATGTACGAGATCATCTACATAATCATCAGCAGACGTGGGGACGGAACGGGTAGCCACATAATTGATCTGTGGAAAAGAAGGGATTGCTTGCGAGTAAGAACCGACAGGGGACGACGGCTGCATAGGAGGCACCGGGGGACTAAAGAATGATAATTGATCTATTTTCACCATTCTTCCATCGTGTGGAAAACAAGCAACACGGAAAAGTGAAGAGACGAGGGTCCCCATGGCATAAACATAGTCACGGCTAAGGAGAAGACTGAAATTTGCACGTTGGACAACCATGACATCTATATAGATGTTTTCGCCCCCCAAAGTAATAGGAACTTTGGGAGGATCCCTACAGGGTGACAAGTTCCTCCGTTGAATGCCAATAGATTCTGCGTAACCAGCACATGCTGTGGGGAACCCAAAGCTTGCCAAGTAGTAGAAGGCATAAGACTGACAGACGCACCCTCATCCAAAACAGTGCCAGGTACTGCCTTATCATAGGCATGTACTGTAATCTAGAAAGGCACATAGGATGCAAGGCGGAAAGCAGTCAAGTAACTCCAGTCGAAAGAAATGACCAAACTAATCAGTGGGGGAATCGTATGGTTGCCCCCCCGCTCTACAGGAACCGAAGAAGAACTCTCTTGATCAGTTGGGATAACAGGGTCGTGTTCAGACTCTGGAGAATCTAATGAGATGAGAAGAACATGAGCATGACACTCTTCTGAAATAGAGTGATCAACAGTTGGTGAACCCAAGTTGACACTCTCTCCAACCAATGGTTGGTCTGGAACAAGCTTAGCACAGCCAGGCTTAGAAGGAGGAGGATGGACAAGAGAGGAATCTAAGTCAATCTCATTGCCGATGGAAGGAGGGTCTGAAGAGAACCTCTGATAACTAATGGGAACTTGGGGTGAAGAAGCTGTAAGACTTTCCAAAGCGGCGGAAGCTTTATCCATGAGCGGACAAAGGTGGAGGGGATGGTTGCCTTCACATAGCTTACAGGGGAATCGAATCTTCCCTTTCTTCTTACCATTTCCAGTTGATAGGGTAGCATCGTCATGAGCTACAGAGGATGATGAGGGATGAGTCGGATTGTGAGACCATACTTCTAAGATCCTAGGAATGCCAGGACAATCACGAAGAAGATGGTCACCCTTGCACAATTTACAACGAAACTTAACCTTCCGCGGAGGAGCAGAAGGTGGTCCGACTTGAGATGTACTCAGAGCAGTAGCTGCACAGGTGGCCTCACGTTTATCAGACTTCTTCTTCTTCTTCATCCTCTTCTTCTTCTTCTTAGTCTCCTTGTTACTAGATATGGAGCTTTCACCAAGCAAAGGAGGAGAGGAGGAGGAAGAAATAGGATAAGAAGGCGTAGGCTCAACCTTGGAATCATCATGTCGTGGATTGGACAAAGGAGATGGTGGAATAGGAGTCATGACACTTGGGACCACCAAGGTTGAAAACAACCACACGAGAAAACTGATGGTTAGCCCAGGCAAAGACAATGTTGCCATATACGGAGCAATGACATTTCCAAATGGAGGAGACAAACAAGGATTTCCATCTGAGAGAAGACCTTGGCCAGTAGACTCGGGGAATGTTTCCATCAAGAACAAGCCTGAAAAACACTCTTATCAAAAACAAAGAACTCGAACTGTTACCAGGAATATTTCGTGGGCTGTAAATTTTATGACACAGGAACAAAACTTGACCTTTTCATTTTTAAAGAGTTGAGAAAAGGACCAGAAGATGACTCTAGTCACCTTCTAATATTTAATGAGCCTGAAGTGACAAGTGCTCAGATGGAAATTTTCTTTTAGGGAGTCTGAAAAGGAACGAAAGTGACTACTCTGGAGAACTAGGCAAAAGGTTTACCAGGCAACCCATAAAACTGCATAGACACCTTGGCAGTCATATGAAAACCAAGGACTTTCCATACAGCAGTCAATCTTCCCGAATGTTGTGTTCGGTGCATTACGGTTTGCAAGGCGGCAAACACGGCTTCCTAAGGATAAAGGATGGTAAAACTAGTGGGGTCTCCCAACATATACTGGATAGAACATGGGAGCACAATTCTGTACTAGACCGCTATTGAGTCACAAAAGGAGAAATCTCCCAACCTTGAGTCAAAACAATAGTGACTAGGTTTAATGACGCCGGAGCACGTCTCTAGCCTAGACCTCTAAATAATGTGCGTTATGTTCCAATGAGTTGTTAGGTTTATTCAATTCATTTTAGAGTTGATCTTGAATTATGTTTTAGTTTTCAGGCCTTACCGTATGTATACAACAAATCCTAGGATGCAGTTAGAATGAATGAAATATTATTTTCCTTCAATGAACACCTACCTACGAGAGGGTAGAGAAATCATTCCCAAACCAAGAAAACCAAGATAAACAGAGATAGCCACTCAATGCATGCAGACACCAATTTCTGAAATGCACGGATACTACTAATGAGAGACTTAATCATTCACTTTCCAATATGCAAACTTGAAATGCAAATTCACTTTCACTTTCGCATGCTAAATGAATGAAATCTTTTTATTTTGATGTCTTTAAGTCTGGAAAAAACAAATAAGCAACAAGCAAGTGTGGAAAAAAGCCAGTTGATCCAAACAATTGTGATCTATGTTCGGTAGCGAAAAGAAATCGAATCAATACCAAAGATTGGTCTGATAACAGCCACTAAACAATCAACCAAAAACGAGCAATGGGGAAGGCTTAATCAAACTAAGAAAAAGCTACAAACGAACCTTGAACAAACCAGCAACCAAGCCAACTGATTCAAGAAACTTGAAATAATGAACTAGGTCACATAGGTGAAAAATACAAGATTCATTCAACAAAGCCAAAGAGAGAGTGCCTTAACCATAAACAGTGAAAAACAAGCTACTGAGCAAGTGAAAAAATCAAGGGACCAACAGGATTGATGGACTTAGGAGGAAGAATTGAGAAAATCAATTCTACAGGGATCAGCGTAGGTAATACACAAGCAACTAGAGTTGATAAAGAACAAATTACAGCAACAGAGTGATGTCAGCACAAAAGTACACGAATTTTCCGCGATGGACGGGTTTACAGAGCCTTCGTGACTGTAAGGTGTAATTATGCGATGCACATGATTTTACAAAAGGGTGAGTGTGATGACAGCGTGACTCTTAAAATTTTATCCACAATGATGTTCAAAACAATGATAGGTGAACAAAAACTCCTGTATCAAAAACAGTCAATGCTTCAATCATATAGAGGTACCTCCCAAATCAATCAAGGAAACTCAAAAGACTAACATTCAATCCCCAAACTTCAAGAGAATCCAAATCAAAAATCAAAACAAGAGCAAACAAGAAAAGAACATAGGCCAAAGTCCCCAGTGGAGTCGCCAATTTGTGATGCAGGAAAGTGTTCCCTCTGTGGACAGAGGCAACCCCTCTAGCCCTAGAGTGGGTCTAGTCAAAAACAAGGACAGATCAACAATAGCTTTCCTTAAACAGTCATAGTTGGGGGCCTACCTCAACCGGTGGTCGATGGAGTTCCATTGCGCTGCTTCAGCTTCCGCTTCCTTCTCCTAATGAGTGATCAACCTAAAACAATGCAAAGGAAATACAACAAAGCACGTAACTGGAAAAAAACAATGATCTATTTACTCACAAAGTCAAGAAGTCATGAGCTATCAAGTAAATTGCATACAAGACATAGGAAAACATCATTGATTGTATTAATAATGAAATAAGAGGAAGCTTACAACCAAAGTCTTGATGTCACAAGCCTTCTCAAAGGGATCCAGCTAGCATGTTCTCCAAGCATTCACTCTTTGAAGACGGATCCCCCAACATACAAAGTTCTCTCTCACTCATAAGTTTTACACAAAGTTAAGGGCACTTCACAACCTTCCACAAGCTATCAATACTCTCACACTTGTCACATCACACCAACTATCTATCAAAAGCACTAATAGCACTGCTCAATCCAAGAATTTACCAACTAGCAACTAGATGATCATAGAAAAGGTGAGTGTTTAAATAGGAGAAGGAGTCTCCATGAAAGGTGGAAGAGAGAGCTTATCACGAAGGAAGGTAGCACAATTGACGGAACTACCACCCCAGGGAAAGAAGGGCAACACAAACTATGCCAACAACTAGGTCTGGAGTCATCTAGAAGGCCAACTGTTGGAACAAATTCGCCCAATCTGGATCATTGCGAGTACATAACTGAGATTTAGTGTTGAAATCGCACGTGAGCAATGTAACCAGGCAGATAATTGTAATAGATAACAAGTAGCCCCGCGCTGGTGCATGAAATCAGACCATCGGGTGAATTAGATGTACTTCCGTGCTAGCAGTGCAGCTGGACTATTTATGAGTGCCCTTCAGCGCGTGTATTAAGACCATAGTCGCGATGAGGAAGATAACTTAGGAAAAGTGGGTCAATTGGCAGCATAAGAGAGCATTTGTTCAATATAAGCGTGTTTGACTTGGGCACATGATAGAGTATATGGACTGGGAGTGAAGGCAGTGACAAATTACTGTGTAACACAATGGAAGCTTCAAAGAGCAGAAAGAGAGAGAGGAAAACAAAGAATGTTAATAGAAAGAAGGAAAAAATCCTAAAGGTTGTCAAACTCACACAGAAACCTACTAGAAGGGTGACAAGCAGTTAACACAATCTAGACCTCCTTAGGCTGCAGAAGCCATGGAGTAATGATCAATTTACTTCATGGGGGAGAGAAATACACAAACCCTAATGGTCACTCAACATTTTGACCTACTAAGTTTAATATTTTTTTATAGTAAATTATTTTTGATATGTTGTGGTAATATATTAGAGGTTTTTTGTGGCTGAGGGAGTATGGGTCAACATGAGGAAAGAAAGCCTTGAGAGTAAGCAGTTACAGAGGTAGTTACACAGTTTCAACGTAATTTACAGGCTCATGCTGCAGTTTTCTACAAGGCGGGAAGATGATTTTTAGTTCAAGATATCAAGCCTACAAAAAAGTGAACAAATCCAGATCCTATAATGCAACACTTACTGTTGGCTTATTGGGCCCTGACCCAGGTTCGGAAGAGTTATTAGCCAAACAAATCCCATAGCTACCGGCCCTTTGGCAACAGTCCGTGGAGTGCGGAGTGAGGTCTCACCCGAGGTAGCAGGGGAGGGTGCTGGAACCAGGTTTCCGCACCCTTGGGATGTTGGATATGTTCTGGAGGGGTCACGAACCATTCTGCAGCCTCGCGCCACTCTGTACTATTGTCAGGATCCACATAGATCCGCACAAATGCGCTTTCTTAATGATGAATTTATTATATATATGATCTACTTCTTAAGGTATTTAAGCAAACATTTAACAGTAACCACTAGCATGCGCAATCATAAATATGCAAAAATTCAAAGCATAAGAAACAGATAGATCCGCGATAAAACACAAAATGATTTAGAAATTCTTATATTTATGATCTCCTTTCCAGTACAACTAGATCCGCCCTGCGCACTCAGCTATAGGGGTCCGTACACACAGCTGCAAACTCTACTAGGCCTCTGCACACACAACTGCAGAGCCTCTATCTATCTACCAACACTCAGACTTACAGATGTAAAGAGATTATTGCCTTCATAAACCCATAACCTTAAGATCAAAAACAAGAACTGCCTTCTAGCCATAGAGAGATGCTCTATTTATACATTTCCATGGTCCGCGGACCATGGGCAGGCCGACTCACTTTCTATTTTCTTACATTATTCTCAGGCGGACAACCCTTTGACTTGACTCATTGCAATTCGTGCTCCGTGCATTTCATGGAGTCTTTACCATACTTTTACCCAAAATTGTGGGCTTTGAGTCCCAAAACCGTTACGCAAGGCCTCCGCTACCCAACATGCCCCCAACACAATCATCATGACTCATCTTGAGTCGCTCTGCTGGTGCAACAATCTTTGCGCGGAGGTCATGCAGCAACTTTTGCGCTTCGCTTACACTTGCAACAAAATATTTTTCCATCTGTTGTACCTGTTTTACACGAGCCATCGATGCATTAGTATCAGTATCAATTACTTGTCCGGGTTCATATACTACCCACATGTCTGCCATCTTTTGCTCGATGTTGGTGGAAACCGCGAATGCCTCATCTAGCCAAGGTTGAATACATTCTTTAATCACTGCTTCCTTCTGTCGAGCGGCATCATCTTATATCTGAAGAGCCTGTGCCTCCCTCATTTTGGCCAAACGCTATGTAAGAGAAACCGTCTGCACAGTCCCCCTGACCTTATCATAGCCTTGTTGTATCTCCCTTGCCTTTGTTTCCAACCACTATAAGGTTGAATCCTCCTGTAGTAACGTGAGTGTAATAAGTGACTAATCCAACAATTCGGTGCACTCCTACATGGCACGTGTTATTGTTTCTCGCCTGGATTGAATGATGCCTTTCCATTGTTCTGTGACCTCCAGTGGTGTAGAGGGTTGTGATTTCAGTTTCAGCTCTACGATCTGCAAGCTGAGGGCCAACTAGATCCTCACAACTTCCTCCTTTGCTTCACAAAACCCAATATCCAGCTTATGGATTCATACGCTGACAAGTAAATTTGTCGCAATCTCCAACTCAGGGGCACGACAACATGCTTCCCCCACAATTTGCTCCAATTGCCGATTTTGTGCTACCACTTCATCACGTTGGAGGCTCAATTATTCTATGTTAATTCACTGATCACTAAGTACTTGTACCGCACGTCCTTCCCTAGCATGGAGCTCCATCATTGTGCTATCTTGGAGTTGGTATAAGCTCTTGCATGGGAGGGCAGCCAAATTTAATCCAAGCCCTATAAGCAAACCTACCACAGCTCTATCTGCCGCATTCTCTGCTGTCACAGCTCCTGCCGGGAGTACGATAGTATTAACCATTTTGGCTTGTAATAGCTTCTCAGTTGCTGACATACCCGTAGCTCCATGAGTAGTGATGACTCCCAGCTGTGGGGCCCGTGCTTTGAATTCCTGCAGCTATCCACAGAGTGTCCCCAACACAGTCTACTGCTCCGTCAAGACCTCATCGAGTGCCTCCTGGGTGACTTCGCGAACTGTATCCCTGATGTCACCCAGGTCACCTTCAGTCAATGTGACAAGTTCCCTGTCCAGCTTAGACGCCTTGGCCTTCTTCTAGGGCTTTGACCATTCTATCAGCGACGTCATTTTAAGGGCGAACCAGTGCAGGATGGCACCGCACCTTCCATCCCGGTATCTGTGCCCGGCTTTGTGGTCACCTTCGGGCCGCTTTCATCCTCTGTCGTGGCAGCCCCTCCTATTGTCGCCTTTCTTGTAGAAGCCTGCGCTGCCCCCCGGGCCGCCCGTACTTCTGTGGTGTGCTATTCATTCCACTTCTATTGTGTTAAGCACTTGCCCTGAGCCTTCTATTTTTGGATGGTGGTCTCATCACACCCTGCTGCATCTGGTCCATGCCACTCCGATTGCCAGATATCGAATACCGCAAAAATAGCCTCGTCAATGGCAATGAAAGGAAGTGTGGTCCACTTCTGTGCTGGATCCTTGCACGCCCAGATGTATATATGGTGCATATTTTCCTTAAAATCGGTGACATTCTTCACGCTATCATATATCTCGGTAGATAGACGGGGTTGCTGGTTGATCCACTGTCGGATGTTCACATCCATCAGTATCCAAAAAATCTTGACTTCCCAAATCCTTGCGGCATCCTTCGTCGCCTAGAGCGACGCACATTTTGTAGCCTCTGGCCAATACTTGTCCAAGGATGGAAACTGACTATCTTCATGTAATTGGCTTGTAACCAAAAGGATGGATTACAGCAACCATGCATAGTGGAAGGTCTTACCCTCCTCTTAGGCTTCCCTGCAATTGGTCAAGAATTCGTGACAGAGGAACTGCGCCCAATTGAACCGTTCCCCTTCTGTGCATTGCTCAGCTAGGGCGATGACTATTGCTGGGACCTCGTTGCCTCAACATTTCTAGATCACTTTTCCTACCAGAAAATGGCTAGCAACGCAAACCCCTATTTCTGGAATACTGTCAATAGCATACCCTCTCTGATTTTTCTCCAATTTGTATTCCTTTTTCAGGGCTTCTGTCATCGTCAAATCGCCACTCATATCAATGATTTTCGCGGGGTCCCTGCCTTCACCAGGAAGCTGAGTGATCCTATGAATAAGCTTCACCATGATGGGGATAAGTTTTTCTATCCATAAGTACCGATCATGTACCAGGCAAAGTAGTTGCCTGATGACAAATATTGTAATGGGGGGTCGACGAAAATGTGGAATTAACAGGAGGCAGAGTAGCCCAGCCTCTTCTACCTTGCGCAGCTATTCTTGCGGCTTCGTAACAGCCCCCTCCGTGCTTTGCTCCATTAGTTCCCTAGTTGCCAAATGGGGAAACTTCTGAGTATCTGCAAGGTCCCAGTCTTCAAATTTCATAGTAGGGATGCGGCCGGTCTCCGTTCCTTCGAGTGGGACCCGTTTAGGGAGAGACGGGGTGATGAGTATGCTATCAACGACATCCAAATCTGTAGGTACCTTGGCCTTCCCTTTCCTTGGTCGAACATAATTGGGTCACTTTTTTGGTTGGATATCTTCTTCCATTTCTACTTCTAGTTCAATTTCTTCGACATAGGTTGGTGGCTCCTCTTCCTCTTCATCACTCTCAATAGTAATGTTTTGCCTTTTTCCTCCATCGACAATTTGTCGAATCGTGGATTGCGTGGAGACATCTGGACCGGTCCTGTTGTCTGTGGGTTCTTCTTCGTCTGCGGCGTCTTGGGGTGATTTAGGGATTTCAGTTGTAATGTCCTTCCTTGTGGGTATCAACCTGAGTAGGGACTCTTTTATTACCTTCGATAGGTCTTTAAACCATGTGCTCTCTTTTACGACTACCTCATTCATCCTGTGCCACTTTATTTGAACTCCAAACAACTTACTATGCAAGGGGCCAAAGGGTGTGTAGTAATAAGCCACCTGTTCTTTATATATCCTTCTAATTTCCAAGTCGACCACGTGCCTCGTTCATGGCCTATTAATGTGATTTTAGCGGCAACTCCATTTAGCCTTGTGTCTTAATGGCCCACCGCCCACTCCTCGGTGTCTTAAATGGAACATCTTATCATGAACAGTAACTACAATGGTCACCTTCCATCCCTCCCATGAGGTTGCGTAGCCCCTGGTACGCGGGTGCGTTCTATACTTTTTACTAGCCTTGCGTGCCATAGCCGAATCGTGTAACGTTCCTGAAGATTGTTTTATAGTCCTGTGCCCTCTTTCAACTGCGTGGAGTACTGAGACTGGGCCTCCTACAGATAATCAGGTGGTCACACCCCTCGTGCGAGCCTTCCTTTTCCCTGCTGGCCCAGTCTATAGGCACCCTTCGCGTACCTTCAAATCAGATAGTACATTGCGATTTGTGCTCCCTTGTCCAGTAGGGTACAGGCGCAACCATGATAGCAGGGTCACGGCTCGTTCTACTATCGTAGAAGGGCTGGCTAGGTCTGGTCCCCTCATTCACATGCTCACGCAGCCCATTTGTGTGCCTCCTATTTTTATTTTGTCAATTTCTTTGTCCAGCCTCACGCTTTTCCTCCTTAGCCTTTCCCCCCATTCCTTTATTTCACAAAGTCTCAAGCTGCTGCGCCGAATGGCTTCCTGCAACCACCAGATCCCTTCATCTAGGTCTTCTCATTCAGGTCAAACTACAGGGGCCATGGTCGGGGAAATTCTATTTACTTCCTGTCCCACAGTGGATAGAGTTCCCTTGGCACACCCTGCTTTGTTTACAGTCTTATCGTCCTAGCGAACCCTTGTTATGAGCAGACTCCGTTGGGTCGATGGTTGTGCAGCATACAACCATGCCCTTTGTTGTGGATGGGTGCCCACACGGCTCCATCATGGCTGCGTTGGCTGCATTCGCCACGCACATCCTCCAATCTGTACCTGGAACCGCTTTCTACCTCTGCGCTTATTTCACCTCATCTTCCTCTGTGCATGCAACCCTGGTGTGATTGTCACGCGCAGTACTTCTTCCGTCACACCATGCTACTTCTGCTCTATGATTGAAGTTCCATAGAGGTTGACAAAATCCTCCTCCTTTTTTGTGCCATTATCCGTTGGTTGTTTTGGTACCTCGGTTGTCACGCATTTTAGTGATCTAATCATCATGTTACAGCTGAGTGTTGTGACTTCATGCAATCGGTTCTACCATCATTCAATCTCCTCATCTGAATCCAAGGTGCAGGAACTATCGTGCTCCCATGGGATTCACCTGACCCTGGTCTTGCGCTGTTATCTAGTAGATGCAGTCCAATTCATCATCACTGCCCTCGCCATGCAGCAGTTTGGTGTAGCATGCTCCTTTGGCTGGGTCTAGTGAAACTATAACACGGAGTGACTTTTTCTCGAATGTCATCTTTCATTTTTTTAAGATGATGACCCCATTCATGTCCGTGGCCCAATATATTCCTAGCAACGTAGGGTATGGGTTACTGTCATTGAGAATTTCTATTACCTCAAAGTCTGTCTGCGTACTTACGCCTTCAATGTCCACTGTTACCCCTTGCAATCTTCCCATCGATAAGATGTTTTGCTAGTTGGCCATTCGTAGTTGAATAGGAGACCACTGCAATGTGGGCTGCCCATGCATTCCCACATTTGATTAGGAAACACATTTGCATCCGACCCCAAATCCAGGATGACCTGATCCATCTCATACTCACCGATTTGCGTCATCATTCACATCTCCTGTCCGATGCAGAGAGTATGTTTTCCTAGTTTCCAGACTACGCATGGCTCCCCTGATCCTGCGCACCTAGTGATCAGCTCCTGTAGTCCTTTAATTGCCTTATTGTCGTGTAGCAGCTTCATACATGTCTCTAAAAAGGTAGTAAGCATAGAGGGGTCCATTCCTAGCTCAATTGGATCCCTACTACTTGGAGTAGAGACTTCCGTGAAGCTCTTCTGAGCTTCCTTAGATGTCCCCTTCACCTATTCCACCACAAAGTCAGGTTCCTTGGTAGGAGCATTGTGACCCTTCCCATCTTCTCCTAGTTGTTTCCTCGCATCTCCTCCCATGGTTGCACCGCTTCTTAGTACCATGTTTATGCTGGGGTCCTCTTCACATGGTTCAGATCTCATCATTTGGATATTTTGAGTTGGCGTAGGCTATAGAACCCCCTTTTCGTGCATTTGGGCAATCAACGACGAACAATCTACCATTTCATGGTCAAACTGCTCACAGTATGGACAAGATATTCTCACCGGGTTAGTACAGTCGCGAGCGTAGTGCCCTGGCCCTTCGCAATTATTACAGATCAGCTGTTTGCACCCTCGTCCAGGCCCCATTCCTCCTCTCCCTCACCCATGTCCTCAGAATCCACCGCGTGGCCCTGCGGCTGGGTCGAAACCCCATGCCTTAGTCTGCATTTGATAGGCTAGGGTCCTCTCCATCATTAGCTCATAGCATTGACACGTTCGCTCATCGTGACCCACTGATCTACAGAAGTTGCAGAACAACTACTCCGGAGTTTGGGTATACTTCTGCAATAGGTGACATTTGTCTATTGCATGCTTCCATCCTACTTGATAAATTGTGCACCATAGCGCGGGCGCTGCACTTGGCCCTACTTGTACCTCCAGCCTTAATGGCATTGATCCCCCTCCTGCCAGATAGTTCGTGAATACGGGGCAGTAATCTTTGTCATGACCTTGACCCTTGCATTTGATACACCCCGCTTCTATACGTGCTTCCAGTCAGGGTGCCCTTTCTTGCTTCAAACTTTGCATTTCTAACCGTAGGTTTTGCAGTTGCGCGTGGATTTTCTAAACTCCCAACCCCGGATCCTGTATTGGAGTTTCATGCAATCTCATTGTTGTCTCTAATGCTTCAGCTTGGGTTGGGATCTTTTGCTATCACAGTGCCATCCTTAGATGTGGTGTCAAAGATGCCACAAACCACGCACAGTGATGTGCATCCGTCAGCATCATGTTAGCCTCGCAGATTGTACTTTTCAATCTCTGATCTAGATCCCACATGGTTTCACCAAGTAGCATTGTGATCTCCTTGAACCCGATGATCGACTGCATCTCTGATATTGGCCGGCTAAATTCCTTGTTCAATGCATCCTGGATCACCACAATTCCCACATTCGGGTGATCACTAGAGTACTTTATATACCACGTCAATGTGTGATCCTGCAGCACACTTACCAAAGTAGCCTTTTTGATATTATCATCTGTTACGCCTTGTTCTTCCCATACAACCTTTACGAGAAACTAAAACTGATCTGGTTCCTCATTTCCTACGCCTCTAAATACCAGCAACTTGATCGCACTCACCATTCCAACCCTCGGTGGTGGCAGAGGTGGGGTAGGCGAAGATGGGTTCAATGTAGGTGAAGTGGGGGATGGCGTGGATGGTGGTGGTATCAGTGGAATGCGTTGATTTATCAATCGAACTGTGCTTCTTGGAGAGAACCCTGCAAGGTCCTCCTCGCTTTCTCACGAAATAGAAATCAGAGGACTGTTTTCTAATCCTTCGGTTCCTCGATAGCCTCTTCCGCTCTGCGTTACCCTAGACATCAATGGATGAACATAACCCTTTTCTCACATAACAACATTTTAATCCAAGTATTCAACGATTTGATGTACTTACCCTACAGTACTTGGAAAAAGCGCCTTTTTGCTTCGTTGCAACTCACAGTTGTGTCTATCGTGAACTCGGTGATAAACCCTCCTATTATTCAATCCAACCAGTGATCTACTACCTGTGCAATTTTATCTTCAGATGGTTCTAGCTTGCGCACCAACTCTGGAGTCGACATGATGGGCTGATCCAGTCTGCACCTTCCCTGACTGTCAGCTAGCCTCACGATCCACTCATACAGCTCTATAGAGAAGGACGTAAAGAAGATCTCGTGGATTTCAATGTATATGTAGCAATCTAGCCACCTCTCCTCAGATATCCGCAGATTTCTATTTTCTTGCACCACAAACTCGTGAATCTTCTAATCCAACCAATCTTCAAGTTCTTTCTTTGTAGGGTTCTAGTGTTCCGACATCAGACATCCCTTAGGCAGATCCTGGTCCCGGCAACATAACAATTTGTTGGCTTATTGGGCCCTAACCTAGGATTGGAAGAGTTATTAGCCAAACAAATCCCGTAGCTACCAGCCCTTTCGGCAACAGTCTGTGGAGCATGGACTAAGGTCTCACCCAAGGTAGTAGGGCAGGATGTTAGAACCAAGTTTTCATACCCTTGGGATTTCTGGATGTGGTCTGGAGGGGTTGCGAACTGTTCTGCGGCCACGCGCCACTTTGTATTGTTGTCAGGCTCCATGTAGATATGCACAGATGCGTTTTCTTAATGATGAATTTGTTATAGATTTGATCTACTTCTTAAGGTCTTTAAGGAAACATTTAACAGTAACCACTAGCACGCGCAATCATAAATATGCAAAAATTCAGAACATAAGCAATGGATAGATCCATGATAAAACACACAATGATTCATAAATTCTTATCTTTATTGATCTCCTTTCCAGTACAACCTGATCTGCCCTACGCACTCAGCTACAGGGGTCTGCACACGCAGTTGCGGACTCTACCAGGCCTTTGCACACACAGCTGCAGAGCCTCTATCTATCTACCAACAACCTTGACTCGGACTTACAGACGCAGAGAGATTATTGCCTTCATAAACCCATAAACTTAAGATCCAAAACAAGAACTGCCTTCTAGCCATAGAGCCTTGCTCTATTTATACATTTCCATGGTCCGCGAACCATGGGCAAGCCAATTCACTTTCTATTTTCTTAAATTATTTTCGGGGGGACAACCCTTTGACTTGACTCATTACAATTCGTGCTCCGCGCATTTCGCAGAGTCTTTACCATACTTTTACCGAAAATTGCGGTCTTTGAGCCCCAAAACCATTACGCGGGGCCTCTGTTACCCAACACTTACCTTATTCTTGTTCCACAATACTAGCAGGAGATACATACAACAATTCTAAAAATATGTTTTGACCAATGATATATGCCAAATAGAGATCCGAGTAGCTAAGATGATAAGATTATGAATATTTTTGTTAATTAAACTTTCAAATTGTGTACATATCTTGTAATTATTGCTACCAAAACTTGAGGAGCTTATCTCTATTGTATTTTCCCTATATATTACATGAGAAATATGGAAAAAAGGTTGGTTTTTGAAAAATGAATAGCCATTATCTCTGTGTTGAAAAATTTATCAGTCACAATCTACCGAGATCAGTAGATTTTGATCAGTGATATAAAGGTTCATTTGATAGTATGTCTTAGTATGTATTATCTATATGTTTCAATGTTTCCTTCTTTGTAATCTCATTTGAATGTATGGTCTTCTAAGTATTTTAATATGAGTAATTGATTTAGAATTCATCCATGGTTTGATTCTCTGAGTTAAGTATTCAAGTATTCCCATCTATATCCTCTAAAGCTACTCTAGGATTCATTTTATATGCCCTATTGTAGTGGAATGTTCTCCTATTTTCTCGCTCCGGCTATAACGATGACAAAGGTCTAGGATGTGCTATATACCTTGCCTTTATCAATCCTGATCAAACAACCAGTATCTTGGTAAATTGACATAAACCCTAGCTTCTTAACTCCATTGCCCAAAGAACTATCTTCCTTGGGCCCAACCAAACCCGACATCTACACAACACAACTGAAGATCTAGCCACTGTGTCAACCAGTCAATTGTTGATTCAATGATTCACTGTCAAAGAGAGCCCTCTGTGGACTGAAGGGGATATTGCTCAATCTATAAGTTATATTGCAAAGGTTACCTTAGGAATTTCTCTCATACAACCAAGAGGACATTTCTAAGTGATAACAATGATGAAGATTGATTATGAGAAATTTGTATGCAATCACTTCTTCCGAGTTGTTCTAATCACACCTTAAATGACTATAAGTGATATTTTTGGTTTTACTGACCATTGTCACTGTTAATAACCATACATATACTACAGCATAAATCCTTGAGAGGTTTTAGTTTTTTGTCGAGATCATACAAACTCCTCACCATAAAGACATTATCATCAATATAAAAGAGGATGATAACTATACCAACTAGCATTGGCTCGACACAGCCTGGTTCTTTCAACCAACCTTCAATGTTTATAAATGACATTAGTATTCTCCTATAACCCTATCATGTAGCTCGAAAAGAACTTTTAAATCCTTCAACCTACTTTAAAGGTTAATTTTGAGCACTCTATCAAAAACTTTTTTAAAGTGACGATGAAACAATATAAGAGTTTGATTTTGTTATTGTGACACTCCTTAAGAATAATCTTAAATATAACAAGGTGACCAAGCATGGTATTATATCTTTTAAATTCAATTTAACTTTTATTTATTTTTCTCATAATTTTATAGATAAATTTCATATATATATTATTTTTTTTATTTTATTATGTGACATTTCTATTTTGTAATGAGAGATTCCATAAACTTAATTTATTTATCAATAATTATTAGGTTAGATGGTAATGATTACCTCCAGGAATATTTTAAAATATTTTAAATAATAGTTATAGATCAAAGGTTGAAATTATCTCAAAAGTAGTTATAACCCTTCTACCATTTTAATTAAATTTATTAATTAAAATAATGTATATGAACAAATATCATATAAATAATCTAAATTTTTAGACACATGATATTTATAAATTATAATATTGTAACAAACCTTATTTATAAATTAGAATTTCCATAATATTTATATATATATTTATATATATATATATATATATATAATATAACTAACTATATTTATCTAACAATATAGTAATTATTAAATTAATTTTTTTATTCTTTTAATAAATTGATATTTATCGAAATTTAAAAATGATTTAACAAATATTATTAAAAACAAATAAATCAGATCACTCTAAAGATTCGAAAAAGATAAGGCTTCGTTTGACTCTGACCAATCTCTATGACCTCTTCAATGGGCCACCCACTTATTTTATTAATTGCGAGAATTTTCAGGCACATCAGTATTTTTTATATAAGAGATCGAGGAGGTTCTAAAAACTTATTATAAGATTTACGCTTATATAATTACCAAAGTTATATGTCACAAAATTCCAAGTGGTCTTTGCTATATTTTCACATATATATTTTAGTTATTTCACATTGGAATTTTTGTTTTCCAATTCACTATTTTAATATAAAGCATATATCTTTGAAATTTTTATTTTCCAGATAGTTTATCCTAAAAACATACATTTGAAGCCTACTATTTATGCATGTTACCTATAATGATTTTGAAAGGTGATACTTTAAATATGGGGCAAATTCTATGATGATGTTGGTGTTTAAGAAAGAATAAAGTTTATCCCATGGAAATAAAATTGACTAGTTAATTTTCAAAATGTTTTAAGATAAAAGAATTCGTTAATTTTGTAATATTAAAATTTTAAAAAACGAAAAACATTTCTTAAAATGTGTTGTTTATATTTAAATTACATGTAATTTTCAAAAAATTATGATACGACTAATCTTTTGTATTTTCTCCTTTTTAATATAAATGTAAACTTTGAAAGGAATTCAACTAATTCTTTTCTATCTTAAAATTTAATAAACCAATTTGCTTTTAATAAATGTTAGCCGCACACATATAATCCTAATATATATCAAAGAGGATATTTATTATTTTTTATATTACAAATTTTATAAATTTATTCAATATAAAATGTGTTATGAGGAAAAAATAGTCACCATATAACAACTAAAAGGAAAAAAATGTACAAAACCTCCGCTAGGAATAAAAAAATTAACCGTTATAAATAAATGAAATTTTATATTTGTATTTATTTTGTTTAGACCTATTATAATGCAGCAGTCTAATTAACGCGACTTTTTGAAAGTCTTTTCGGCGGATTTTTCCGGTCAAAAATCCGGCAGCAATTCATTGGAATCCCAAGTTTGATAGCTAGTTTCTGCACAATCAATGGCTCCCATGGGTTTTCCAGGACGTTGAATCCAAATATGCAGTTAAAAAACCATTTTAACTGTTAAAAATCAAGATTTAACCTCATTTCTTCTGCCAGATTCCGTCACTGGAATCTCCAAAAAGTCGCATTATAGACAACTCCTATTATAATTATAAAATGGAAATGGTATTTAAATTGTTTTTAGTGATAAAAATTATTATAATTAAGTGGTTATTAAAATAAATTAGTAAATATGAATTATTATTTTTTATTTAAAATAATTGATTTTAAATTTATAAATAATTTTTTTTCTCTGATGAATTACAAATTAGGGGCAGGAGTGGTAGGGATATTTTCTCTCTAAGAACAAGCTAAGATAAGTTATATATGGGGATTAGGAGTGGCAATCAACAACAAACAAGAATTGTTAGCCTTGTGGAAAGGTTGGATTTACCAATCTCCTTAGGAATAAAGAAAATTAAAGTGGTTGGGGACTCCCTATTAGTTATAAGGATGATCTCATTCACCAACATTAATAAACAAGACCCAAAATCCACTCGTGGAAATGATAGAATATTAGCTAGAAAATTTTGAAAAACCCAAGTTGTTTCATATCTTCCAGCACCTCAACATGACTATTGACGTATTGGTGAATCATGGCGTGACCTTGGGAAAAGGTAGGTGTCAGTTCAGTGAGAGGGATGTAGGCCACATACCCATCCCATAAGAGAATGTCAGTAAACGAATTTAGTGTTGTCCTCGTGTCTGTTGATGGATGGATGATGCGGGTTAACATGACTGAAAATCATGACATATGGGGAGAGGAATGTGAGCTTTCAATGCATGACGTCCTTTCAGATCCAAATACCATCACCTTAGAAGGCATGCATAAGGATTTATTTAAGCCCATGGATAGAACAAAGAATTTGTCATCTTAAGAAGGATGAAGGATTGTGTATTACTCAAGGGAATTAATGGTGAAGGGATGGACAATGTCTCGTTATCCTGTGAACTGGATGCAAGGGTGGTTTGGTAGATCCATTGGACAATATGCATGTTTAATGGGTCTACATATTGAGGATCTCTAGACGATCATAGCACGAGCTGAGGAGAATGAAGAGCAGGAAGGATTGGGTGTATATAAGAATACACAAACTCTCCCTGAATCATATGTTATGGCAAGTTTAGAGCTTCGGTTTGAAAGTAGTGTTGGCTGGAAAGACATTGTCATGGAGTCGAAGAAGGCACATGATAGGCACTTCCCTAAGGAGGACTTGACCCATTAGAAGAGGGCCACAATATTGTTTTTCCAAATTGCCGATGGGTAGGATGGATCTCATCACCCACCGTGTTGAATTGTTGGAAAAGGATCGTGCAATGAATGTTGAGCGCATTAATGCAAATTTTGAAAGTGTGGAGGCATCGTTAGAAAGGAAGATAGTGAAAATGGAGACCGACCTACTGACCTCCAACTCAGAATTGATCAGTGATAGCTTTTTCAATGAAGTGAAGGCAATTTTTGCAAGGTTGCCTGAGGAGGTTGTCGCTTAGCTGCAAAAATGTGAAGAAGGGAATACATGAGCAAGGCTTAGTAGTTGAGGCAAGAAGAATAACAAGGAAGCGGGGAAGTCCAACTTTGGATAATGTTTGTTCATGAACTATTGCTATGTTTTGATTCTGGGTCTTTTTTCTTTTAGTTTATGGGAAATTTCAATGTTTTGTTATAGTTCTCAAGGCATGTAGAAGGAAGAAAATAGTATTAGGGGTGTACTGGGATTTGGAAATAGATGCTCAATCTAATGCAAGTTTTGCTATGATAATGTAAAAACGGGGTTGGCCATGTAAATATAAATTTTGAATATAAAAGTACCTGTTATTTTAATTTATTTTTATGAATTGTGTTGTCTCAAAATGCCATCATACAATAATATATAACACTATTCATGTTACGTCTGAGAGCAATTTTCTTAAGGGAAACTAGAATTGTTGATCATCGATAATAATTTAGATGATTGAAATTATTAACAACTATCACTAGGAAGTTCATGACAACAAACATAAACTAAATTACAAGAAGTAAAGGACAAATGCCAAATGGATAAACTTAACATCAAGAATTAGATGAAGTAATAAGGGCTAGATCCTGAGTGTTGGTTCCTACTAGTGCTAGAGGTTTCAAACCACATTAGAGATGGCCTTCTATGCGAGAAAGCTGAGCATCCAAACTAGCAAGACATGAGCACCAATAATGTTGAACTCGTTGGATTTCATTCATGGAAGATATCTTATCATTATTCTCTTCATGTTTGTCTTTTAGGACCCTACCCAAGAGTGTCTTCATCTACCAGTGGAGCATAATGAAGTTCAAGTATTATCTCTTTCTTCTGCTAATATGTCCAAGTTTAGGAACCCAATTAGTTTCGTCAGCTTGAATTTCTGAGTTTGAGTAACCTTGTTGGTCACTAGTGGTCAAGGCTTCAAGTTGACGAATTTCCTCTTCAATTTTTGAAGGAGTGGAGGAGTGAAAAATAGTTGCTGCATATTGAGCTTGGGCTTGGACTTGCAATCGACCCTGAGGACCTCTGCGACCAGACCCCCAATGGAAACACATCCTTAGTCGCGGCATATTACAATGGGTTGCTAGGGACCAAGATAAAAATATCACCCAAAATGCTTAGAAACTAGGGGGGCTATAAAATAGAAAGCTAAATATAAGTGAAGCCTAGGGAGACATGAATTTACAGGGAAGTTCGTGGCATCTTCTAATGGAATGGAGCGGCTAAGGGGAGGAAAAATAAAGGACTTCGGGCAGGGTCCAACAACCATCGAGAGATAGAAAGGCAAAAGCCAATGCTCGCCCCCATTGTGCTCTGAGCAATACATATCAACAACCACCAAATAGAAGATAACCAATAAATAAATTATCAAAGGATAAGGAGTTAAACATAGAAAGAGTTACCAAGTGCTAACCGACCCATTAGGCATGAACCAATGTCATTGTGAGGTCGCATGAGTTAATAGTTGTCACCTTCCTCTCTTGCGATGGTTGTTATAGTGGTTGTCGTTAACATCCTGACAAGTGCCTCCACTGATTTTCTCTTTCTTCTCTCCTCGTCGTTGCTCAATTTCTGACACATGTGTTGGGGATACACATACCATAAGTTAAGCCTCTAGAAATTCCCGTGCATGCCAAACCATGGACATGGAGATAAGTCATACACTACAGTAGAGTGGAAACCCATGGTTTGACACACAACCCTAAATATTCGTAGCCAAGTACGATCCCCTTATTTCCTATTGCACAAAGAAATTGTCCCACCTAGGATGGGGGGATGTCACATACATAACAAGAAAACAAGAGACTAAGGTCTCTCAACCCAAAGTGCTTGAATGAAGAAAAGTATTCCATGAGATTAAAATGTGGTAATAGTTGTTTGCATGTGTGAATGCGTAGGGTAGGTTGGCCACCCCACCCCCCTCCCTTTCTTAAATGCAATGTGAGGCAGTGGAGTGGCAGGCTCCCACACCTGCCATTGTCTCAAATTCGAAAAACCTGATGGGGGGGAATTTTTCTTCATCTAAGATGGTTTGGAGTGGTTTATTCCAATTCAAGCACTCCTCATCAGGCCATGCCACTGCTAGGTATATGTGCTAATCCTAACATCCCGCATTAGCTGGGAATTCAATGAAGTTGTTACCAAATTGTCGAGATTGTAAGGCAATGATAGAAGGGGTAGGTTGGATCAGGTTTTGAATGCCAAAGATAAGGTTCTTTAGTTGCCAGCTCTTAAACAAATTTTCTATTGGAGTCCCATTTAATATTCTCTTGACTGTAGTTATAGCCGATTGAGAGTCGCCATCAACCTACAACTTTAAGTAACCATCATCTTTACTCAAGATCAAAACCATCTCCAAAGTGAGAAAATCCACCACATTATTACTAGTGATGCCACAATTTCCAGTATACAACTTTAGTGCCCTCCCTTCCTAGTCGTGGAAGATCCCTTCGTATCCTTCTTGTCCAAGATTTCCTTCAAAGGCACCATCAATTTTTAGCTTCAAAAAAACCAATGGGGGAGGGATAAAGATTGTGTGAGAGTTGATACAAGTTTCAGGAGACCTGGAGGGGATTTTAGGGATCATTAATAGTGAGAGATCTAGTTTCATCAAAATTCTTGATTCATGCTAATCAACTTTCCAGTCTTCCTGAGTCTAATCTTATAAGAGGATGATCTCCTTAATGTTTTGTTTTATATTTTTCTAGGCCTTCTTTCCCTTAATTACGATTCGTTTAAGTATCCCCTTATTTATTTCTTTCCAAGTCAACCACATAACAAAGCCTGGAGCCAACATCCATGTGTGATTCAAGACTGGGTTAGTCAACATTCTTGGAGCCAACATCCATGTGATGACCATTGCATCCTATCCACAGGTCACAACCAAGAAGAACTTTAGCCTTGTTCTGAATATTCCACAAAATCCATTTTTACGAAGCTTGTAGACCACTTACCAAATTCCTCCAAATCACAGAACCTCCCCTAGTCAATTTTGGCTCTTGCTTGATCCAACCTACAACCAACAAGGATTTCAAATATTTCACCCTCATTACCAAACACCATAGACTATTGTGAAAAAACATACTCCAACAACTCTTGACTACAAGAGCTAGGCCAAACGTCTCCATATTATGTAATCCCCAACACCCCAAAGACATTGAAAGAAACAAATGTTCCAAGACACTAGTGTCATTCTTCTCCCATGCTTCTTTCCGTTCCAAAGAAAATAAATACATAACATTTTTATAGCACCTAAACTATTTTTAGGAATTTTTGCTAAAGTCAACCAAAAGACTAATATTCTTTCCAAGGCCGATTTTATTAATGATCGTATGGCCTCCAAATGAAAGCCATTAATTGCACCAATGAAAAGTGTGTTTTTCCACCTCTTTAACAAGTTATGACAAATTTGTAGTTTGATAATTGTTAAGATTTATGAAGAAACCAAGATATATAAAGTTGTCATTTAAAGAGCCAAACCTGAGAGAAAATATTTCTTGGATCAAATTCACTTGGGATTCATCCAAGTTGTTGTTCAAACAAAATGATTTTTCGAAGCTTTACTCCCTGCCTGATGTCACAGAAAAACAATGCAAAATCCCTTTGAATATTTTCCATTCCTCAACAATACCCAATCTAAAAAGAAAAACATTAGTGTGATTTATCTCCATCTCCTAACCAAAGTCTACTCCTTTAATTTTACCCTCTAAATTTTCCTCCATAATTAATATACTCAATTCTTTAATGATGAGTAAAAATGGAAAAGGTGATAAGGGATTGCCTAGATGAGTGCCGTGTGAAACTCTAGAAAAATATGATGGCTCACCATTAACTAGAACAACATAATTGGTTGTTCTCACACAACCCATTATCTAGGAAACCACATCAAACTTCAAACCAATCTGAAGCAAGATCGGCATGAGAAATGACCAGTCCACTTTATCATAAGCTTTCCTCAACTCTATCTTCATCATAGTAGCAAGAATATTTTTACATTTAATGGAGTGCATGTCTTCGTGAGCCAACCCATTAGCATCATGGATCTGTTTTGGAGAAGAATTTTGAGGAAATATTTTTGTATCTGCGCAAAGGCACACCATAGAGAAGGATAACACGTAGAAAACTTAGGAAAGGGTCAATGCGTGAAATGTGAGAAAGAAGGAAAGATGGTAGGCTTAGGTTGTGGGTTTTTCCCCATGGTAATAGTTATCGCCCATAGTGAAAGTAGGTTGTTCGTCAACTTTGCACCCTAATGTAAAACTATAAATAGATAAATCCACGATGTAATAAGGAGCCATGCATATGTGATAGACACAGACAATTTAGTATTCTAATCATGTAGTTGATTTTCTGTAAAAGGTTTCACACTATAACAATTAATCTATTAGGCTTGTGAGGCATGACAATTGGAATGTAATTGAGAGATTGCAATATTAATGAATATATTTTTTTATTCCTATGTCTGTGCATAATGTATTGAACTATTTTTTTTTTATGTTTTATATTTCTGATGAACATAATGGATTTACTGTGCAAAAGGTGTATACTTAAAGTTTTGGATTTAAATGACTAAGATATTGGGCAAATACTAAATAAAAATGCATAACATAAATATCCTTCATCACTACATATCTATCTAGGGTCCTATAATCCCTCATATATGCCTTGGGTGAGACTTCACCTGTTAATGGGTGATGCTAAAAGGACTAATGTATGAGGGGTTTTGTTGTCTATTTCACATTGAACACAAGTTTGGCCTCTATTCTCCAACAAATGGTTTTTTTGCTAGGAACAGGATCCATGATTGAAGGGGATGTGGAGGAAAACTAAAGAAGAAATAAAATAGTGGGTAAATATGAAGGAACATGAACTTGCAACAAAACATACCAGAAACCAAAAAATAAATTCGAAAGAATGGTTGCAAAAGTATGCCTTTACAAACTTACACAAAATTTTCATTGTTGAATTCTTAGTGGTTGCTAAGACTATTAGAAAAGGTTGGAGATTGGTGCTCTATTGCACCATAGTAATGTAATTGAGAAATAATATGAATAGTAAATTTTGTGAGTAACAAATTCCCATGTGTAATTAATTTCTAGTTAGATAGCATATTAGAGGGTTACATCGTTGATTTTTCAATTCAAGGAACTCATTCATATAATGCAACTAAGAGAGAATATTTCAAGAGATATTGATGAAGTTTCTTGAGATCATTATTCACCTAGATAAAGATGTTATTGTATGAAAAAAGAGTAATGTAACTGAAATCCAAGACAAAGAATCGTTGTTTTGATTTGCATGCAATGGGGAGACTAGGGGTTGATGAGTGGGTAGCCCGAGGGAATGAGGGTGAGGTATACAATAGAGTAAGTAAAGCAAAATATTAGCTTAGGATGTTTATACATCAAAGATCTAAAAGAAAAAAAGGTAAATGAAGTGTTAGAGCACATACATCGACATAGGACGAAAGCACAATGGAAGAAGACAATAGAGTGTTTTGCACTGGAGTGATATTTTCACACAGTAGTGAAGTAAGAGATAGGTTTGTGTTGGAACTTGAGATAGAAGGATAGTAAGAGAGTTTAGAGAAGGAAAAAGAAGGCCACACACTGAATATTGGGAAGAAGGAATAAGTGCAGAACACCTACCCAGTTGTGTTTCATACATAGAATATAGCGAAGAATTACGCAAAAAAATAAGAACCAAGGAAGGAAGCCCTTGAATCAGCTTAGAATGATAAGAAACAATGGATCATAGTAACCTTGTGTAGGCCATGTCCTGCATCAAACCCATGACCCCGCACACATCACCAAACCAAAGTAAGATCATCCAGTAAGTTGTTGTAATTAGTGAGAAGAATAGTAAAGATGGTCAAGATAATGGAAGTAGTCATGTAAAACCCAAGGTACCTTAGAATTTGCCAAAAGTATCACATATAATAAGTGTGTAAAGAACCATGATGGATGTTGATCCTTCCATGTGAACGCCATATTTTAACGATGTCAGGTCAAAGGACCCTCATAAACATCTTCTTGTATTCAAGGAAACATACATTGTCAAGTAGGTGCAAGATGAACAGGAAAAATGTATAATAGTTAGATACCACTTTTAGGGATCACATGTTAACCTGATATACGAAATTCAAGAGTATCATTCTAGGAGGACAAGGTATATCATTGGGAGACATCACGTAGGATTTGCTAAAGGAGTTCCAAAAGCCAAATGTGGAGTCTAAGTGTATTGCAAAACTCAAGGAGATTTAGTGAATGTTAGCGAGTTATTATGGGAGTATGATCAATAGTTTAAAGTTTTCTTGGATTGGTTATTCTTTCCAACTCTAGACATGTAGCATAGAGAATATTTTATTGTATGTTTGTTGTTGCATACATGTGTTTCGTTAACTAAATACAAATTTTTGACACAACTTGAAGCTTTATGAAATACTATCAAGTTAGAAGCGTCCCTGATAGGTAGTGAAAATAACGTAATGATGGTGCAATTCCATTTACAACTAGAAGCTTTAAATATATATTGGGGGACCTAACAAAAGAAAAAGAGAAGTGTGAAGAATTTTGGTGCACTATATGTGAGGAGGGCCATTATAAGAATGAGTTTGAAAATATGCAACATACATTTCCATAGGAGTTATGAATCCATTAGCACATGATAGGGTACTATGACATTGTTAACTTTTCTTAGGGCTATATTGTTCTTTGCTTTGATAATTGCATTTAATTATTTCCATATTAAATTTACCCCATAACATCATATCATCATTCATAATTACAAAATTGTTTAACAACATATGAAATTCTGTAGAAAGAACAACATCATCATCCATACAACGAAACATAAAGGAACAATAGAAGAAAAAAATTCACACATAGAGACACCAAGATTGGTCAGAGACCTGTCTGGAAAAACCCACTTTGGGGAAAACCCTTTTAAATTCTTTTTCTTATTAGATTTTCATTGAATGCTTCAGTAAAAGAGAGTAAAATGATCCATATCTTCAATCATAGACCTATCCAACAAAATCATCTAAGAAATATCCATAAGATAAACCTAACAAAGATAATAACCAAAACCTTGCTTTAGATGCATGCGGTCAACTATAACTATCTCCGGTCAACTGCCAAACACTACGATCAACTGACAAAAACTTTGGTCATATGAAAAACCAAACCCTAGGTCCCAACCACACGGATGATGTGAAGTGTGTGTAACTCAAAGGCTTCAACCACACAAACAAGCCAACCTATGTGTAGTTGTAGTCAATATTTCTCTGTGACATGCCTTTGGATGAGACCCAAAACCCTAAAATAGAGTTGTGAGCTTCATATCCTACAATTTCACCTTTGTGTGAACCCATTCCTCCATGGACATGCCTCAAGCCTATGTGAGCCAAAAATACGAAAGAGAATAGAACAATTATCCAAGATTATTTTCCAAATGAAGTCGAGGTCACTTGTATTTATAGCCTTCCAAGGGTGTCCAATTTCTCTTAGGGCCAACTTGATCAAATATGGACATGTGGGATTTTAAATCAAAAACATACTTTCCTTTGTCCAAATTGAGCACTTCAACAATCAAAATTGGTCCCCTCGAAAAGAGTAATCTTGTCCCATGGTTGGAATTTCTCATTGAGCTACCAAATTAATAGGAATGAGGTTTGTAAAGTGTAGGGACATATACCAACATCTTATTCGATGATATAGAAGTATCAAAGTTCGGTTAAGAGACTATTCTGTGACTTTTGCAAGTTAGTAGGACATGATATACATACTTTTCACGCATTAAATTTAATGAGAGAGCACACCACATATATGCAATAGCTACAAGAGGTAGAATGATCTGAAGTTGCAACACCAATCTATAACACACCTAGAATATATAATCTAGGAATATATCAAGGGATGCAGGGATGACGATAGGGATTTCAAGGTAGAGGTAGAAGAGGATTTGGAAGAAGAAAGAGCCTGGTAATTTGTTATAGCTATAGTAAATTGGGATACATCACACGAGACTACCCTAACACTTGCATAACCTGTACCTATTGCAAAAAATTGGACCATGCCACTGAAGACTGTCCTCAACTTATTGTGAAGTGGCATGAGAAAAAGGGATAGACAGTGTAGATGATAGCTACTAAAGAGCACACTTATGAAACACAATGATCTAGGTGGATGTTGGTGGCCACCGACCTAGACCATTTGGACCCCCACAGATTTCTCTTTTAGTTTTTTCAGTTTCCTAAATTGTAGCACAGTTTACTATTTTTAGCAGTTTTTCAGGTCCTAAACTTCTGGAGCCCTTTTGAGGCCCTAAATGACGTTTTTTGGGAAATCTGGGGGCAACATGGGTCCTTGGTTTAATGTTTCCCTTCCCAAACTGGTAGTGCTCAGATAGATCTTGCTCACGAGCTATTGTATGCGTCAAACGGAGATCGTATGCCAAATTTTGACCCCGGGAAATTGATGTACCAATTTACCCAAACGCGGCCCACAATTTGGCGTTTCATCTTCTAGGGTTAGGTTTTGGGATGTGAAGGGTTTTCCATTGTTTGTCAACAATAAATAGGCCTTTGAGCCTCATTGTAACACAGTTCAGAGGCATGTAGCCACCACATCTCTTCTCAGAGATAAGCTACCATTGCCCT
>APFE030780012.1:0-62153 GCA_000404065.3 Pinus taeda | reverse complement strand
TCGTAGGTAAATGGTTAAATCTGCTAGATGGGTATTTTTTTGTTCATGAATTTTCCAGTCGGAAAAAGATTGTTTTCGCTCTTCTCAAAGTAGCCCCCCATGTCAAGGACTGGTGGGAAACCTACTGCGAGCATAAGAATGAAAGTACGGGCTCACTATTTTCAACCACACCCACTTGGGATTCATTTCGGGATGCCATCAAGGAGTAGTACTACCCTGTCAAAAGCTATGAGGAAAAATACATCAAATGGACCACACTGCGGCAGGGACGGGACCAAGATGTGCCTTAGTTCACCAAAATGTTTCATACCCTTCGCACACAGTTTGGTATCAAAGATTCTAATCTGCATCTGGTACTCAAATATCGTGGATACCTACACAGATACATCCAGGAAGAGATGGAGTTCCTGAACATCTCCTCGCTCAGCACGACGTACCGATACGCTTTCAAAATAGAGCAAAGTTCAAATAAACGAAGCGAGACTTTGGATCTATAAATCCGAAGACCAAAGGACAAAGCCAAGGCGGGGTGACCTAAGGCAACCCGTCGAAGCCGCAAGAAAAGAACAACACCATGAAATTGAAGAAGGACACAAGAAAGTGGTGTGAGTTCCACAAGAGCCCCACTCACAACACAAGTGAGTGTCAGACCAAGCAGTCGCTAGTGGCCAAGTTGAAGGCTTCTGAATCAAATGTATGTTCCGACCTTGAGCCAGAACCCGACAAGGGGAATGGCAAAGGGAAGTAGATCATTGATGCAGATCCCAACGCCACTGTTGCCACCACTAAGATCCAGTAAAATGAGGCCAAAGATCCAGAGGAGGGGGAACGTCTTTTCCACTCATAGATGTGGGTGAAGGGTTCACCGCTACAATTCATTGTCGAGAGTGGCAGCCAGAAGAACCTCATTTCAACAGAGGTCGTGAAGCGGTTGGGCCTACTGACTACACCACACCCACAGCCGTACAGTATCGGGTGGCTTCATGATGGACGAGATCTCAAAGTTTGCCAACAGTGTCGCCTTCCCTACAACATCAAGCCATTCACAGACAAAGTATTGTGTGATGTTACACCTATGGATGTTTGTGATGTGCTATTAGGCCAGCCATACTTGTAGAGGCAACATGTTGTGTATGAGTCAAGGCCTCACGCTGTCATCATTTCTTTGAGTGATTCATTATACAGGATACCGGAGGTAGCCCCACATACCGCCACCTCTTTGATCACTACTAAGAAAGGTAGCAAGCTCATCTCCCAGACTAGGAAATTCATTTTCTATCTGGTTCACTCCCAAAGTAAGGGAAAGATTGTTGCTACATCCATGACCCCCGCAAAGGGTTCCTCCACGCAACAGCAACAGCAAAGGGATACGGTCATGACAGAATACAGGAACAACTTCTCCTCACCCACAAGGGTACCACACAAGTTTCAGGTCGGCAACAAATTTTGGTTACATCTACAGAGAGAACGCCTTACTAGAACTCATTAGAAACTCAGACCACTCCGACATGGTCCTTACACCAGTACTAAGGCTATGGGAAACAATGATTTGAAGCACAAAATTGCTCCATTCCTTGGCTTGCACTGAGTGTTCAATGTGGACCGTCATCGACCATGCTTCCCACCATTTCTAGACACATCAAAGATTGCAGAACAGCTCACCAGAGACCCAGCTCACCAGAAGCTTCCTCATCTTAGGGAGGAACTCAACGCAATGGGGACCATTGATTCATAATGGGGGAGGAATGATCCAAGTGGAAGTTGGTGGCCATCCACCTATTCCATTTGGACCCCACAACTCTCTTTCAATTTTTTCAGTTTCCTAAATTGTAGCACAGTTTACTATTTTTAGCAGTTTTTTGGGTCCTGAACTTCCGGAGCCGTTTTGAGGCCCTAATCGACGGTTTTTGGGAAATATGGGGGTAATGTGGGTCAATGGACCATGTTTCCCTTCCCAAAGTGGTAGTGCTCAGATAAATCTTTCTAAGGAGCTATTTTATGCATGAAACGAAGATCGTATGCCGAAGTTACGACCCCGGGAAATTGATGTACCAATTTACCCAAACGAGGCCCACAATTTGGCGTTTCATCTTCTAGGGTTAGGTTTTGGGATGTGAAGGGTTTTCCATTGTTTCTCAACAATAAATAGGCCTTCGAGCCTCATTGTATCATAGTTCAGAGGCATGTAGCCACCACATCTCTTCTCATAGATAAGGTACCATCGCCCTAGCTGTTTATTTCCATTTTCTATTTGTATGCATATCTCAATATTTTACATTAATGAAATGAAGTATTATTTCCTCTGCATATCTGTGTTTATGGTTACCTCTGTAATTTGTTGCGTTCTTGTTTAAATCCGGATCACACAAATAGGATAATTTTTTTGGCATTATGATGCATGTGTTTTCCTTGATGCAAACTCACTTGTAACAAAATTCACATGTCAGTTCAGAGGTGATAGAATGAATGCAACATAATACCAGAATGATGTATCAAAGGCTTATAGATCAGAATCAGAAGCTTGATACGAAAAATTGTTGGAATTATGAATCAGGTGTTGTCCTTGATGACAACCTACCTGATGAGTTGTCCTTGATGACAACATATTTGATGAAATGGAATCCTACTTGATAAGTTTTCTGTTGATCTACTTGTTAAATGTATAAACAAGTTGTGCTTACAGATGTGATATAATGCATGGCAGTTCAAAGGAATCAGTTAAGAGGAATGATCAAGTTGGATGTTCGAAGTTGACATATATATTTATTGATATATATATGTCAATAAATATATCCATAATCTTTGTAATGAAGCAGACATATGATTGCAACACGTGGTTCCTTGCACTCTATAGCAAAATAGGGTGGATGAGAGGAAGAACAAATCTTTGAAAGAGATGGCTAGTTGCATGTTGCATGCAAGATTTCTTCCATCAAAATTGTGGGATGAAGCTATAAACTATTCTTCATACATCCAGAAAATATATCCTCATAAATATGATACTGGAAAAATTCCTTTTGAGGCTTGGACTAGCGTGCAACATGAAGTCAGTCATTTTCGCATTTTTAGATCTTGAGCATGGGCCACATTCCAAAGAGAAGAGAAAGGCTTTGGAGCCTCAGAGCAAGGATTGCATGTTAATTGGATGTTCCAATGAATTCAAAGGGTACAAATTGCTTGATATCAACATTGAGGAGCTTCGAAAGGAGCTTAAAGTTTGAAGAAGATCCTTTGCATGCACCAGTAGATGAACTTATTAGAACGTTACCCTCACCACAAGTTGATGAATATGAAAATAATGTTCGAATAATATTTCTAATGTATATAAGTCTTTTCCTGCGACACCTATTGGACCACTAATTTTTGAACATCAAGATAATACTGTCTCATGCATTTTGAAATATTCTCAACAACTTCAGCACAAAAATGACACAACATGAGTGATTTATTAGATGATCTTGCTACTAGACCTTAGTTCGAGGAAGCTCCACAAGAAGATCCATGCATGCATTTGATACACAAACTTATGTGAAAGAAACTAGGCATCCTATGTGGGAACCAACTATGGATGGTAAATACAACTCTCATTGAGAACTAGAATTAGGACCTAGTTCCCCTACCTTCCGATCATAAACTCGTTAGATGCAAGTGGGTTTACTGAAATAGTCAAGCAATAGATGGCCAAGTTAGTCAATATAAATCATGTTTGGTGGCCAAAGGTTTTCAGCAGGTACATGATGTTGACTATGATGAAACTTTTTCTCTAGTGGGAAAAATGGATTCTATTTGGCTAGCTCTCTCTGTGGAAGGTGCATCATATCAATGTGAAGAATTCCTTTCTTCACTGTGATTTCTAGGGGGAAATCTACATGGAGCAGTCGCAAGGATACATGCAATATTCATCTCTTATATGCAAACTAAAGAAATATCTTTACGGCCTCAAGCAAAAACCTAGATACTAGTATGCGAAGATGGATTCCTATTTGTTGTATCAAAATTATGTACACTGCAAATCTAATTTCAAATTTTATTTTCTAAAGAATACTGACTCTATGTTGATCATAATACTATATGTATATGTTCTTTTGATAATAGGTAGTTCAATCTTTTCCATTGTTGAGATTAAAATTGTATTGCATAAGGATTATTTTATGATAGACATGGGCTTGCCCAATTTCTTCCTTGGACTAGAGATCTTTTGGCACGATTTCACACGAGTGATTGCAAGCCAACAACCACACCTTTTTTATTAGGGATAAAGCTTGAGGATGGGAAAGACACACCATTGGTTGATTACACATTGTACTATTAGCTTTAGGGGAATCTTCTTTATCTCACGCGCTCCTCTCCTAATCTCTCATATGTTGTAAGAGTAGTTTCTTGATACATGCAAAAGCCATATGAGTTACACTAGAAAGTTGAAAAGTGCATCTTTGATATGTCAAGGTGGAAACCACCTATGGGACTCATTATGCAGCAAATTGTTCTTTAGATCTCATTGGGTTCACAAATTTAGACTGGGTTGGCGACAACCTTGATCGCAAGTCGACCTCCATCTATGTACTTAGTTTAGGATCCAACCCGATTTGTTGGTCAAGCAAGAAGAAGGTTGTGACTGCTTTATCATCATCAAAGGCCGAGTATAGAGGATAAGTCAATGCCGCTATTCAAGCTATTTGGCTGAAGAAATTCCTTTCTGATCTTGGTATCATTGTCCATCATCCAACTGTAATATGGTGTGGTAATTAGAGTACACTAAAGTTTTACAAAGATGTAGTGCAGCGACAATGAACCAAACATATCGAGATCCACATTCACTACATCAAAGAATTGATTCACAATGAGGTCATCGATTTGCGGTTCTATTCCAATTCTAAGCAGACTGCCAACTTCTTCACCGAGACTTTCATTGAGAAAAAGTTTCACTTTTTGCGAGATCATCCTGGGATGAATGACACAACTGCATAAGAATTGTCTTTTCTTTCAGTTTTTCATTGTATTTTGAGGGGGGGTTTTCTTCCCCCTAGGTTTTCCCTCTTTCATGTTTCATGCATATTAAAGTGGGTACCTAAAATGGCCTTGTTGTTGGGAATCATCAATCTCGCATGATACTCAATTGAGTTATGATTAAGGGATCATGTTGGTGTAAATGCACATTAGTTAGCTTTAGTTAGCTTGAGAACCGACATTCTGTGTCACACACATTAATTAGCTTTAGTGTTTATATGTGGTGTACATGCACATTAACATAGCATAAAGCACATTTAGATTTAGTGAACGTTAGTGCTTGCATGTAGTTAAGCTTAACATAGTTGATTTATGTATTGATTCTCTCATTAATATTGAGATATCGAATTCATTCTCTCTTCCAATTTTCCTTTTCAATTCTTTCAAGTTTATGCAATTATTCATCAGCTAGGTTCTTACCTATGCTGTAATAATTTTATAATAACCCTAAGTTTTGTTGGTTGAGGTTGATGCGTGTACCTTTTATTGTAGCTTTGATGATCTTGGGATTTGGCAAGAATATGTGACTATGGTTATCCTGACTTCACTCGAGACTCTAGAAGCCATCCAGATTAGCAAAAAAATTAGCATAAGAGATGAGGTTGTACATGCAGTGACTAGGCTATCACAGGATGGTGAAGACACATCGCTCAACTTCTAGGAACAACCACGATGAGTACAACAAATTTATTCATTAAATAATGATGTAATGTTACACGAGACTCATATTTAAAAACCCTAGGTTATCAAACATTGTGAAAATGCATCACAATCTGTAATCATGTGTGACACTCAATTAAAAACTGCAGGTATAGTTAATAATGCTATTGAGAATTTGTTGCATATGCAAACATGAACGCTATCAAGAGTTTGTTGCGTATGCAAATTGAAGAGCGTTTCACAAGCCCTAGGGGCACATAGGAGAATGCCAATGGGAGGACGTTTCATAAGCCCAGACAAATCGTGATACATGTCAATTAACAAATGCCCTAGTAAATTTATAATCAAGTTTATAAATTTCATAATTTAAATGAATATATGATTTAGAAAGTAAAGAATTTAATTGTGAAAATTGCATTATTGTTAACAAGAGAGAATTATGAGAATATGGTGGCATCTTTAATTTTACACTATTAAATCAAAAGTTGCAGTTAAAAAAAAATTAATATATAAACTTTTCATAAAAACGAGCATATTGAAGTAAACATAATAGCAATAAAACGATATACTTATGCTAATTAAATGCACTTTTAATTAAAAACCTATTTAATTATGTTAAATAAATGTTAAACAACAATGTAATTAAAGTGATCTTCATCATACAGTTTAAATACACAAAAATGTAATAAAAACAGGGAAAATGTCATAAGGTTTTCTATATTCAGGTAATGTCATAAGGTTTTCTTTATTCAAGTACATGTCTCTGCCTCATATAACTATTTAAGCTCTTCAAGATAAACATTCGTGGACAATGACACAACATGCAGTAAGAAAAGAATAGCATTATAGAATGTTCAGACAGATGTTACAAAAAATTATAAAAATAGAAGTATGGGGTCCTGTAGATTGCTTCGTCACATGCTACTACAGTTCGGGTAAAACAGATGAAACAATATTTTGGTGTATCACACACCTATCAAGTGAAACTAAGCGGATGCCAATAATATGGATGTATTTAGAAAAAAGTGCACAGCGAAGTGTTAGGAAATGAGAACAATACTGCTAGAGAAATATACAAATGCATACATCAATAATATTAGGGACATCATGTTTTCTTATTCTAAAAATTTTAGGGGAAGGAAATAAAAATCTATATTTGTCAAATATTTGTAAATTTATATAATTTAAATATAAATTATATTGAAAAAAAATATTATTGGCAAAGCCATATATTATCATAAACTAGAACTCTAAAACCATCCATTGTAAATTCACTTTAATGCTGACTCAAATTTACTGAACTACCTTAACAGAATACAGAACTAAACCGGAGAATTGTAAGATATTTCAAAAATTAAATCATACTGTTATTTTCAATTATGTCGAAAATCACATCATACTTTTATTTTCAATCTAAAACCTTGATTTATAAAGAGGGAAACTAGACTAGATTACAAAAAGTGCTCTAGACAAAACAAAAAGTGCAAAAACCGCCAAAGTAAATTGAATCTCTTACTGAGTCAAATTTAGCTTCACTAGCCTAACTTATCAGAAAGCGAAATTTCTAAGATGTCCTAAATTATCAGAAAACGATATTTCTAAGATTACATCATACTGTTAATTTCATTCTAAGATCTCAGTTTCTGAAGGGAGAAACAAGTAGTGGTCATACTATGGCCGATTAAACATGCGAAGAACTACGTTCATGGATGGCCTGAGATCGGGTGCAGATTGAGTGCAAAATGTGGCAATCTCCATCATCTTCCTTATTTCATCCTTCTAACTTTTATAATCACTGCTACTTCTCAAATCCTTATAAATTATTTCATCCATTCTTCCTTCCTTCCCCTTCTTCGCAGCCCATGCAGTTAGATGTACAAACTCCTGACCGTCCTCTTCTACCACAGGATGTTTTCCGCTTACCATTTCTAACAACACCACTCCGAAGCTATATACGTCTTGCTTCGTCGATGCCTTCACAACATGCCCACATTCTGCACATAACATTAATGTATTAGCGTGACATAGAATATGATGATCCCTATGATTACATTTCAAAACAAAAATAAATGCGTGACGATCAAAGAGAAAATGCGTGGAGCATTAGTACCAGGAGCAATGTAGCCATGAGTCCCTCCTAGAAGAGAACTTGATTTAGAATCTATTGATGAATTCCTCACTAGCCTTGCAAGTCCAAAGTCTACTATGTGTGCTACATATTCATCATCCAGCAATATGTTGGCAGACTTTATGTCGAAGTGAATTATTGGAGGTTCGCAATCGTGGTGTAGATATTTAAGTCCCTCTGCCACGCCCACTGCAATGTTATACCGAGTCCTCCAGTCCAGCCTCTGATTAGGACGTTTCGATGCTCTGCCCAGATATTCCCACAACGATCCATTGACCATGTAGTCACACAAAAGAATTGTTACCTTATTCATTCCATCATGCTCTGTTATCAGGTCCTGATGACGCAGAATGTTTCTCTGGCGAGCGTGCTTCAAGGATTCGATCTCGTGCCTCAGACTGCGATATTGAATATTGTCATGATGATGATTTTCTAGTTTTAAGCACTTGGCCGAAAGGATTTTGGCTCGTCCTGGAATAACTACCTTGTACACCATCCCAGATGTGCCAGAGCCGATGACGTAATCATCACTGAAGTTGTCTGTAGCTTCCACTATATCTCTGTATTTGATTATACCGAGTTGTCCATCTTCTTCCTCGTTGTCCTTCACTGTTCGGACTTGACCTTTTTAAAATGTATAGCAGCACAAGCATGAGAATAGTTATGGTCCCAATATAGGCGACCGTAAAGCCTGCCACGTCGGCCGAGCTTATTTCTTTCTTTTTACCTGCAACTTTTGAATCAGAACAATTGTTCCTTGTTGGTGGCCCACAAATGCCTGGATTTCCTTCGAATGCATTCTGCAGGTCTTGTGAAAATGCCCTTAATGAAGGAATGGTCCCTGTGAATAAGTTGAAAGAGAAGTTGAAATGATCTAGGCTTATCATATATGTGAGAGATTGAGGAATATTACCAGACAGGCGATTATGAGAGAGGTCCAAGGATTCAAGTAACCTCAAGTTTCCTATTAGAGGAGGAATAGATCCCGACAGATTGTTCCAGCTTAGATCCAACCCATATCTGAGACTAGCTGCAAGCTTTCCCAACTCCAAAGGAATGGTCATGCTCAGTTTATTTCTAGCCAGGTATAGTTGGCTTAATTGTCTGCAATACCCTAGGGAACTGGGGATCCTTCCTGTTAACGTGTTTACACTCAAGTTTAATGTTAGCAGATTCATAAGATGGCCCAAGGCTGCCGGTATGCTTCCTTCCAACGAGTTTCCACTCAAATATAAAACCTCAAAACTAATTAAGTTCCCTACTTCTGGAGGAATGGTTCCACTGAGATTATTGCGGCTCAAATTGAGCTTTCCCAGATTTCTCAACTCTCCTATCTCCGGAGGAATGGCACCACTCAAATTGGTGTGGACAAGGAGGAGATTTGTAAGGTTCTGCAACCGTCCAACGGAAGAAGGTATACTTCCATGGATGTTGTTGTAAGAAATCTCAAGGTAATACAAGGCCGAGAGCATAGAAATATTACTTGGTATGAAGCCCATGAAAAGGTTGTTCTGCAGCCTGACGCGTTGTAGTGAGACGCAGTCCTGTAGAAGGCTGGTGATGTTCCCCTCGAGCCGGTTGTCGAACATGGCAAGCCGGATCAACGACTTGTTGGAATGTAATTTCAACTGCAGCAACAGTTGAACAGAAATCGCATCCTTACCCCTGCTGCCTCCAATTGCACCCCTGTTTTGGGCTGATTGCGATCTCGCAATGCGATCCCATCGCAGATCGCAAATCGAATTAATCCCCAGCTGTGTCCCTTGTTTTCTGCTTGTTCCCTGCTATTACGATGCGATGCGATCATGCGACGCGATTGCAGATCGCAGATCGCGAATCTTAGCCATTGCACGTTAAGCCTTCGCCTTGACTTCGCAATGCCATGCGACCTGAGCCATCGCAGATTGCACCTTCTTTCAAACAAATCTCAGCTGTCCATTTATTTAATCCAACGGCTCATGTTCGAGTTTGCCCTATTTTTGGGCACGCGAAGAAGCAGGTTGCGATCCAGCTCTTGCACATTGAATTCTCAGCTACCACAGTTAAAGAGAAGCTCAGCCAAGGACGAGAAGGACAGCCTCAAGCAGTTCACAGCATGGGACTCCATTTTTGTTCATTAAATCCTTCAGATTGAATCAGAAGACCGTCAGTTTGCCAACGAAGTAATTTAATGGAATTTACTGCATTTGTAGAATGTTGGTAAAAGGTCTTTAATTTTATTATTCTTTTTTATCCACGGGAGTATGTGACAAGAAAACGTATGCAAGTATTTTTGTAGTTATATATGTAATGTTTTTGTGTTGGTTGAATACGTATTGTAACCCACGCAGCAGCGTGAAGAAAATTTTTCCATTGTGAAAAAGGGAAGCACGCATCAGTGCATAGGTGAAGAATTCTCACACAGCAATGTGAATGTAAGTTTTGTTGTTTGTTGAGAAAATAGGAAGGGAATGCGCAGCAGTGCAAGTGAAATGTAATGAAACACACAGCATTGCAGAGGAGAAGACACAGTAGTGTAGAAAATAGAGATTGACGAGAAGACGCAGAGGAGAAGACGCAGAGCATGCAGTAGCGTGTGTTATGTTTTGTAGTTGATTGTATCTGCAGGAGCGCAAGGGTAATGCGTTCTGGTGAGAGATTGAAATGTAATGCGCAACAGCGTATAAGAACAATTTAATGGGTATGCACAACAGTGCAGTGAATGTTTTGGTTTTGGAACTGCACTTCAAGCAGTTTTTGGTGAATTCCTCTGTCAAGAGGAAGATGCTCTTCAGCATAGACTGGTGAATCCCTCAGTTAAGAGGAAGATGCTTTTTAGTAGAGACTGGTGAATCACTCTGTTAAGAGGAAGATGTTTTTGTATCAGGTGGTTTACTGTTTATAAATAAAAGTTTTTGTGTTGCTGAAACTCTATCTTCAGCAAGCTGAAATTCTGTCTGCAGCTAGATCCTGTGTAAAGATCCTGTGTGTTGTAAAACAGAGCATTAGCCTCTGTTCAAGTGATTTTTTTTTTGTTGTTCTAGAATTATCAGAAATTCCTAGCAGAGTATCATTCTTTGTGTTTAGTTTGTTTTGTTTTTGGAATTTTACCAGAAAAATTCCCTAAGAGTGGTATCAGAGCTAGTCCAGGCTCTTTGAAGACGTCAAAGAAGCTGAAGGAAGGTTTCTTGTTGTAGAAACTTCTCCAGCAGAGTGAAGACTCAGTAAAAAAAAAGGATCTAGGTATTTCTCAGATTTTTGTTGTGTTGCTGCTGAAGAAACAATCAATTATTTTAATACACAGTCAAACATTTTATAGCGTAGTTAAAGAGTGCTAGAATGGCCAGCACCAGCACCAGCATGGGTATGTTTAATCCTCAATTCCCACAGTTCAATGGGAAAAACTATGACTATTGGGCAATAACCATGAAAGCCCTGTTTGCCTGTCAAGATTTATGGGAACTTGTTGAAGATGGTTTTGAAGAACCAACAGATGAAAATGAGTTTAATAGCTTAACTCAGGCAGAGAAAGAGCTGTTGAAGAGCTATAAGAAGAAGGATGCTTTGGCCCTCTACTTCTTGTATCGAGCAGTGGATGACAGTGTGTTTCCAAGGATAGCAGTAGCTAAGACATTCAAAGAAGCATGGGAAACTCTCAAGATAGCCTATCAAGGCATGGAGAAAGTAAAGACAGTAAAACCTCAGTTCATTGAGGAGGAAGCTTGTGATGAAAGCTTAGAGAAAACAGTGAATGACAAAAACTGTTTGTCTCGTGTTGATGATGATGAGGAGATAGCTGAAATACATCCCCAAACAACAGCACCAACACAAGGGCAACAAGTCGCACCCTTGAGGAGAAATGAATGTGCTTCTCCAAGCACACCAAAAGAAGCAACAAATGAAGGTACAAATTCTTTGTTTGCTTTATCTAGTCATGTTGATGACCCTGTTCATTTCGAAGATGCAGTTAAAGATAGGAAATGGACGAAACCCATGAATGGGAGAAAGGAATTGAAGTTCCTTGAAGATCTGTTTAAAGAATATGGAGTTCGATACGTAACTCTTGCCAACATGGCTGAGATGGGCTTCACTTCCAATACCCTTGTCAATATGACAGAGGAAGAGATTGAAGACTTCATGAAGACCCTGGTAGAACTCTATCAGATGGATCTTCCTATAGTGAAGAGATATGAAATTACATCTGCTATGAGAGCAGAGAAGGAGCAGGTTGCTGATATTCTGACCAAACCATTGGATCAAAAAAATTTCGAATTTTTGATGAAGTGTCTAGGTATGACTGATAACCCAGCAGTTGAAATTAAAGGGGAGTGTTGGAATGTAATTTCAACTGCAGCAACAGTTGAACAGAAATCGCATCCTTACCCCTGCTGCCTCCAATCGTACCCCTGTTTTGGGCTGATTTCGATCTCGCGATGCGATCCCATCACAGACCGCAAATCGAATTAATCCCCAGCTGCGTCCCTTGGTTTCTGCTTGTTCCCTGCTGTTGCGATGCGATGCGATCATGCGATGCGATCGCAGATCGCGAATCTTAGCCATTGCACGTTAAGCCTCCGCCCTGAGTTCGCGATGCGATGCGACCTGAGCCATCGCAGATCGCACCTTCTCTCAAACAAATCTCAGCCGTCCATTTGCTTAATCCAATGGCTCATGTTCGAGTTTGCCCGATTTTTGGGCACGCGAAGAAGCAGGTTGCGATCCACCTCTTGCACATTGAATTCTCAGCTACCGCAGTTAAAGAGAAGCTCAGCCAAGGACGAGAAGGATAGCCTCGAGCAGTTCACAGCATGGGACTCCATTTTTGTTCATTAAATCATTCAGATTGAATCAGAAGACCGTCAGTTTGCCAGTGAAGTAATTTAATGGAATTTACTGCATTTGTAGAATGTTGGTAAAAGGTCTTTAATTTTATTATTTTTTTATCCACGGGAGTATGGGACAAGAAAACGTATGCAAGTATTTTTGTAGTTATATATGTAATGTTTTTGTGTTGGTTGAATACGTATTGTAACCCACGCAGCAACGTGAAGAAAATTTTTCCATTGTGAAAAAGGGAAGCACGCACCAGTGCAGGTGAAGAATTCTCACACAGAAGTGTAAATGTAAGTTTTGTTGTTTGTTGCGAAAACAGGAAGGGAATGCGCAGCAACGCAAGTGAAATGTAATGAAACGCACAGCAGTGCAGAGCAGAAGACACAATAGTGTAGAAAACAGAGATTGACGAGAAGACGCAGAGGAGAAAACGCAGAGCATGCAGTAGCATGTGTTATGTTTTGTAGTTGCTTGTATCCGCAGGAGCGCAAGGGTAATGCCTTCTGGTGAGAGATTGAAATGTAATACGCAGCAGCGTAGAAGAACAATGTAATGGGTATGCACAACAGTGCAGTGAATGTTTTGGTTTTGGAACTGCACTTGAAGCAGTTTTTGGTGAATCCCTCTGTCAAGAGGAAGATGCTCTTCAGCATAGACTGGTGAATCCCTTAGTTAAGAGGAAGATGCTTTTCAGTAGAGACTGGTGAATCCCTCTGTTAAGAGGAAGATGTTTTTGTATAAGGTGGTTTACTGTTTAAAAATAAAAGTTTTTGTGTTGCTGAAACTCTATCTTCAACAAGCTGAAATTCTGTCTGCAGCAATATCCTGTGTAAAGATCCTGTGTGTTGTAAAACAGAGCATTAGCCTCTGTTCAAGTGATTTTTTTTTGTTGTTCTAGAATTATCAGAAATTCCTAGCAGAGTATCATTCTCTGTGTTCAGTTTGTTTTGTTTTTGGAATTTTACCAGAAAAATTCCCTAACACGAATTACCGCTGCATAACCCTGAAGGAATGGATCCGTTCAGTCCGCTTGACCATGAATCAAGAAGCTCGAGGTTGCTGAGCATCCCAAGCACAGGAGGGAGCGGACCTTTGAACATGTTTTCACTGAGAAGCAACTTTACCAGATTGGGAAGGAGGCCGAGTCCTTCAGGCAAAGTGCCATCAAAATTATTGGAAGATAGGCCTAGCACTTGCAGGTTTCTAAGATTGGCAAAGGATGAGGGGATCGAACCTGACATGTTATTGAATTGTAAGTGCAAGAGTCTCAAATTCTTCAGATTGCCCATTTCATATGGTATAACCCCACTCAGATTATTGTATGATGCATCAAATGCCTCCAACTTAGGCAGTCTACTGAAAAACCCTCGGGCAATGGAGCCTGTAAGATGATTTTCATAAACCCAAAAATCTCTCAAATTTTCCAGTAGGCCTATCTCCCATGGTATTGTACCTTCTAGGGAGTTCGCATAAACTGCAATGGCTTCGAGGCGGCTGCAGTTGCCAATGGAAGAAGGGATGGTACCCGTCAAATAGTTTCCGAACAGCGTCATCTCCACAATGTTTTTCAGATTCCTAATTTCCCGTGAAATCTTTCCTTGCAATCTGGCAGTGTCGAAATACGAAATTCGCAGTCGACTACAATTGCCGATTTCGGGTGATAGAGAGCCATTGAAATTGTTGGAGTATGCGGTGATTGTATCAATATTGGCAAGCTTTCCGAAGGAATGATACCATTGAGATTATTCGTATCCAAAGCGAGCGTAGTCACGCATATTAGATTACCCACTGCGAATAATACCTGATATATTGTTGGTACTCATATTCAGAACTGTAAGAAGGCTACAGTTCGAGATCTCCGGAGGGATGAAGCCCGTGAAGAAATTGTGGGCGAGATTGAGGTCTCGAAGCTCTCTACAGTTCGCTATCTGGGTAGGAACCGTGCCCGATAACCTATTGCCCGAAAGGTCGAGCTTCTCCAGGGCAGCAATATTGCCTATTGCACTGGAAAGACGGCCAGACAGCCCTTTGCGTGGCAGGGAAATTGATGTGGCATTTGTCTATAATGAGATTTTTTGAAAGTTTTTTTGGCCGATTTTTCTGGTCAAAATCCGGCAGTAATTTATTGGAATCCCAAGTTTGATAGCTAGTTTCTGCACAATCAAAAGGTCCCAACAGTTTTTCAGGGTGTTGAATCCAAATATGCAGTTAAAAAACAATTTTAACTGCTAAAAATCAAGATTTAACCTCATTTCTTCTGCCGGATTCGGTCACCGGAATCTCCAAAAAATCACATTATAAACAACTCCATTGATGTGACCAGCCTTCCGTAACTGCTGCAGTGCACACCTTCCGAGCTACAATGATTGACATCAGAAGAGCTGTCATTTCTCCAACTTGAAAGAACATGCAGAGGAACTGAAAAATATGACTTCATTTCTAAAAGCGCGGCTCCATCTGGCGACAGAACGTTAGCGCTGCCAAAATAATTGAGGTGAGTATTAAAAACAATAACAGTATTAGACACGGAAGATTATATATTTCCATTCTCATCTTGCCTGCTCTGCTGCTTCTTGGATCAAGAAACTTGAGGAACATCATGAACAATTGGCCAAGGTTAAATATGGTGTCAGTGGCTGGGTAACCGTGCCCTTTTTGAAGAAAGACTAGACTCCACGAAGTCTTTGAGCAATTCTCATCTCTATTGCGTAAAGAATATGGTTGAAAGTTATTAGGGGAAGAAAGACTAGACTCCACGAAGTTGTCTCAACAACCAAAATCTTCATACCGTTTTTTGCACAGTCAACAACCATAATCAACGAGGATGTCGATTGCGAAAAGAACATTGTTGCAAGTTATTATTGGAAAAAAGACTAGAGTCCACGAATTTGTCTCAACAACCAAAGTCTTCATAGCGTTTCTTGCACGGTGAACAACCAAAATCAACGAGGATGTCGAAAGCGACATGTTTGATTGGTGGTCCGACGGGCAGGCTTGCTCACATGTCAAAGGTTACATGCTTGCTCAGTACGCCCACCATTTTTGGCGCGCAAGAAAGTTTGCGTGCAACTTTTGAGCAATGAAAAGTCGCTGAATCGCAAATGGTGAATTCAGTGTTGTATTTTCTTATTGGTTAGTTGAGGATATTATGATATATAATTTATGACATAAACTTTTTTTTCCAGTTGTTTTGAGAAGAAAAAACAAAAAATCTTCATTCATAAAATGAGATCCGATATACTTCATCACCAACGTGATAGAGCCTACCAAAATAAACAAAGGAACATAACAACCAATTGCCATGAGCAAAATGTAAATTATAAACTTATCGCGTGATGTTCTTTAATAGTGTTTTTACAAATATTTATATAAAAATGTTCAAGTTTAAATATTCAATTTTTTTTCCTTATACAATTTTTAACTACTGATATTTATAATTTTAACATTAAGTTTGATATAGATATATAGTTCCAATTTCTTTTATAAAAAATTATATGTTTATGCAAAAGTTAGTACCATAATTGAGGATTTATTGTAAATATCTAATAGTTAAGAAAAGGGTTAGAATGTTGTTAGGCTTGGATTTAAATTTGCACATTTATTTTTATAGAAGTCAAGTTAGTTTATATATATAAATTTAATTTTTTTTAAGATTTTTTTTTTTTTTTTTTTTTGAACAAATAAAAAATTTATTTTAAAGGGAGCTTTTGGGCAGAAAGTTAAAGGAAAAGAGAATAAATGTAAATTTTAAAATGTAGAAGTTCAACATAAATAATCACTTTGAATTTTCGAAATTAAAAAAATGAAATTTGTTGGTATTTAATACATTCCAGTTATCAAAAATTAAAATTTAAATGTATTCAAGTATATGATAAGGAAGAATAATATACAAAACTTGATATATAATTTCATGTTATGGTTCCAGTGATATGTTTAAGTTCCAACACTTTGATCTATCTTAAGAAAATGCAACTATCAAAGTTCCTCTTATTTCAATCACTTTAAATTCTTTTCTAAGGTCACCATCATGTTCTATTCATCAAGAGCCTTCCAATGATATAATTTTCATTCAAATTTGAGCTACATTCACAAAGTTATGCCTCTATGAAGTTCAATATCTTATGCTACATCAACAACAATACATTCAACATGTGGCTAACATGCGGTTGCATGTGACTATATGTCACCACTGTATTATGCCATATCATTTGACAAATGGATGACATGTGGCAATACATCCATGTCACTGCTTTGCACTACATTCATGGTGTAGGCACATCAGATTGCCCAATCACCTCTGGATCTAGGAAAATTCCTATAAGACCATTTTTCAAAAACTTGGATTTCTAGATTAACATGTGCTAGGAATGAATTTTGTGAGGAGAAGCGAACACTCCATGAGAGAAAAAACTAACAAATTCTAATTTGTATTCTGTCAATCACGTCTAGATCCAAAATAATCTTGAAAGTCTATTTTACAAGACATTGAATTTCTATATCTCGAGTCCTACTCGATCGCCTATGTGTCATGCTTGCCACACAAGAACCACATTAATTGCCAAGACAACTCTTCTATACTACAATGGCACATAACCATGCCATGTTGGCATGCCACATCAAAATTCGAGTTCATCATCAAAATAGGGCTTATTGATGTATAAGGGAAGAAAAACAAGATTGGTAGAAAAGAACATAAACCAATGGAATAAAACACAAAAAAAAAATTGAAAATGAAAGAAATTACCCACGTAGTTTCTCACACTAGTCCCTACTTAGTAGCAGGTCGCATTCCTTAGGTATGTCCATGACTATGATATCAATCGTCTGGTGGAATCATAGATCAAAGAGAAATTAGATCATAACAATGTTCATCTCACCATTTACATTTACTTATGCTGTGTCTAATTGAATGATCTTAATATTAGTCTTATTTGGGACAACATTGATCTTTTTGGACACAAAATAGGGCGTGACATTAGAGGAAGCTCTATATTCTACCAAACTGTTATGTATACTATGATTAAAAATTTTGAATGCTAGAAGAAAAGATTGGGTATATGACTTAAAATGAGCTCATATGCTTGTTGTGTTTACAAGGGACTTACCATTATCATATTTTTTATAGTTATAGGAGATTTAATAGACAATTATAGGGTTTCTAAACAAATTTGATAAATATTGGTAAAGTTCTCTTGAATGGATTATTATAAAGAAAAGATTCATTAGACATTAAACTATTTGTTCCAAACCATATTTGGTGATGAATTAATTATTCAAATTGGCCAACCTTTTCCCTTGAATTTTCGATCAACCAACATTGATATAAAAGTTGAGGATAATATTGAGACTGAGCATAAGAGGGTTCAAAGGTCATTCTCTCCACTATGTGTAGAGAAATATAGCTATGCTCAGTCTTCATAATTGTTGTTATATTTATATCTTTATATTTTTATTGTAAAAATGAAAAAGAGAAGACGAAAATTATTTTCGTAGCATGGGTTTCATGCTCTTTTCATTTGTCAAACTAGTTCAAGCATGTTCTTCATGCTTCTAGGATTTTATTGAGTCAAAAGAGTCATTATCAAATGTATAAGACCCTTCTTGGGCATTTGTAACATGAAAAAAATAGATTATTTTGTGTCAAGAAAATCATTTTTTCCTCCCTCACCAAGTCGCCCCCGTGGAAGGCGATTCAACCCTGGAAAAGTTATATATACAAGATGAATTTAACATATTTGGGCATCTATTCAAGCAAGTTATTTTAGTGAAAAGAAAGAAGTCAAAAAGGGAGCATAGTCAAAGAAGGGAGAAGACAAAATAAAAGAAGAAATAAAAAGGAGTTTTAGAGAAACTTCTCTCTCACATGTGCATAATTTTTAGTGTTTCTAGGACAATTGTAGGGGCCAAAATTTCTATAGTGACTGCACATGACTAAAATGATGAATTTACAGGGGTCAATTTTGTTTTAAAGTAGACTTGGCTATTATCATTTTTTACTCTAGTTGACTTTGACTACTTGGAAGGAGGGTTAACTTGGTGATTGGAGAGGGTTGTTGTCTTGGTCTAAAGGTCTTGAATGTCTCATTGTTGTCTTGATTCTATAAGAATAATGCGAGTTTGACTAGGTATTCCCCTTGGAAAGGGATTTTTCCCTAGCCGAGGCCCCACATACTGTGTTCTATTGTGCTTGTGATCTTCATGTTATTTATGGTTTGATAGTTGCTTGATGAAAAGAAGACAAAAAAAGATAATATAAATTAAAATTATCAAAAGTTGCTATCAAAGTAAGAAAATATTTTATGCCTTTTGATTTTCTAATATGGTATTAGAGCTAAGGTGAGGAAGGAAAAAGGTAGCTTGAGGATCATTTTCTCTAATCATCTTGGAAAGGATACAAGGAAGGGTATAAAAAGAGGCTACTATAAAATAAAGCTCACCATTGATCTTGAAGGAAGGCTACTTGGGAAAATCTATTTCAAGACATCTTGGAAGAAGCATCTTGAAAGAACTTTTCAAGGTTTTTGGAAGGCATCATATATCATTATCTTAATATAGGATATCTCTCTCCTAAAATATCTTATAAAATACTTTTCGGACCATCATTAAAGAAATAATTTTTTAGAACGTTTGGAGCATAATTAAAGGACGAGTAACTAGCACCTTGGGACTATTAACGAAATTCAAAAGGACCTATTAAAATCTACAAGAGATCTAGGCCTCTACAGGAATGGCATTAACAAGTGCACTAATGTAATCATTAATGAAATTAGAAAATAAGCTTCAAGGAGCTTCAAATTTGAGAGTTTGGAAGACAAGAATGGATCTTATCCTTTATAGGGACAATGCCTTGGACATTCTGCAAGGTAAATTTAAAGAACCAATAGATGATGTTTGTAAAGAAAAATTCAAAGAGAATGATATTATAGCCATGATACTCATTGCGGATTTAGTCGAGGATCCCTACATATCCTCTCAAGACACCTCAAAGAAAATGTATGAATCTCTCCAAATTATTTACAATCAAAATATTGCCCAAGTAGCAAGCTTAATGAATGAACTTCGAACTATCAAGATGACAAAAGATGACATATTTTCATATTTTGTGAGAATATCCTGTTTAAGAGATGAAATCCAAGAAATTGATGAAATAATCCCTGATAAGGAACTTACAATATCAACCATACTAGGATTATCCAAGTTTTGGAATTATTTTGTTGTTAGTATTAATAGTTGGAAAGAAGCTCCATCTTTTAAAGAATTATGCTATGCATGTACTCAAGAAGAAGCCCGGCTTGCTCTAATAGGAGGAAATCAAGAATAATAAAATGTTATCTCGAATTCTTATTCAACTTGTTTCAAGAATAAAGGAGGAAATAAGAAAATTTATAAAGGTTCAAAGAGAAATCATCACAAGAAGACTAACCTATCAAAATTTCAATGTTTCCAATGTCATAAATTTGGGTACCATAGAAACAACTGTCCCAAAAAATGAAATAATAACAAGAAGAGAAAAAGATATCATGATGTTGTTGCTGATATGGATAAACCATCAAAGATTATTAAAGGATAAGGTTTTGATGTGAAAGTTTTGTACTATTGATCAAGAAGAGACTTGGATTCTTAGGAATTACTAGCGTATCATATCCCTTCTATATAATTATGTTTAGGCCTTTCACTATAGGTTTTGTGAGAAACCCCTTATAGGATCATTATTGATTCTAGTTCTAACTTTAGATTATGTCCTTCCTTTATCATTTGAGGTTTTTGTTTTATAGGTTTTCTGAACCTAATATAGTTTCAAAAGAGAGATTTCCTAGAGTTTTGGTCAAAGTCCCTAGCATGAGTAGTTAAAATAAGGAAAGACCTAAATGATGTCTAGATCAATTCAAGATCAAGAGGGAGCCGCTACTATTCACAAAAGATAAGTATTCTATTTCCTTTCTTTCATTGCATTATTGACTTCCTTAGTATATCTAGACTTATTATCACTTGATTATAATATTTTCTTTGATGACCTCCCTGAAAAGGATTGTAGGTAAAATGTAGTGAAACTAATATGGCTAGAGGGAGTAGCTCAACTCTCAAGTTTAAAGTTAGTAGTTAAAATGCGCACATCTAGGCGCGTCAATAAAAAAATATTTTGGCACCTTTTAAAAATCAATCATCTAGGAAGCCATCTAGATCACTTTATGCATCAATATTATGTCATCATAAGATCATAAGAATCTTATACTAATAACAGTCATAACAAGGAGAAATACAAAAGGTAGTAGAAGATTTTTTGAGGTATGTTTTCTATGTTACGTTGTTGTGATTATTTGAAAATATTTATGTAGAGTATCTATGAAATTTTTAAAGATATTTATATGTATTGAGAATTTAGAGATTGTTGTTATTTAGGGATTATGAACCCTATATGGAAGTAAAACCTAAGGACAAAATCCATAACCCTAATTGATTATTATCTTTATGAATTCTTATTTCTTGGGTGTGACATCTAGGGTTTGCTAGCTATTTATTTCTTTGCTAAGTATCTTGAAACCATAATAGAATTTTGAGTAGATTTCTAAGGTATGTACTAAACCCTATCAAAAGTTGAATATGGATCTTAGGACCCTAGGACAAAATGCTTCCACTATAAGGATAAATCCTAGACTAACAAAATTGACATCATTCTTGGTTGTGCTGAGAATTGAGGTATGTAATAAAGGATCGAAGAAAGAAAAAGAATAAAAGTATTCATGCTTGTTGTGAACTCTTTGAAGAATTATGAGAATGATAGAAAGAGGGAGTTATAAAAAGAAGCTATATGATATTGATCAACATCCATTATAATATTCCTAAATAAAGAAAAGACAACTTCTATGAAAGATATAAAATCCCTCTTAGATCATATATTTGATACTTGTTGACTAGTTAATTCCAATAATATGATGATTAATAGATGCAGACTGAAAATATTTAGATCAATGCGAGGTTAATATATATTTGGCCTCCTAAGAGGAAAATGACAATAGAGGCTATCATATCAATCTGGAATTGTTGAATAGATATTGATGGAACATGGGTTTTCTAATCAAAGGACATGTTCCTAGGATGAAGATGATAGAATAATGAGTAAATGTGGTAGTAATCTGTGGCACAACACATAGCTAAACTCAAGAAGTTGATGAACAAGTTCACTCTCCCATATGGATAGTAGGATCTTTGGCTAAGTCACAAGGGCTTCACTCGAGGAGAAATACCATACCACATGGGTTCATATTGGGGGATTTATATTGAGGGGAAAATAAAATAATATACTTAGCATATATTAGGGGCTAAAGGGTTTTTATATTGGCAGGTATAAAAAATGGAGCTCAAAGTTAATGTGAAAAATATTAAAGGGTATAAAAATGTTAATGAAAAAATAGATAGCTACAATATCTAGTGAATGTAGGGGCTTTTTTAATTGGGAAGGTGTATTGGATTTGTATTAGTAGGGGGTTGAATAATGTGATTTTTGGAGGTATTTTCCAATAGTAGTCAAATTAGGGGTATTGTCTAGTATGCCACGAATGCACGTGTGGCAGAGGTTCATTGAGTGAAGTCCCCAAGGGCTAAGATCTATATTGGTAACTTGGTTGATAGATCTTATCCCTTGTTTTCTTCAGATATTTAATAACATTATCTTCCATGGCCTTTCGTAAAGAGACTAATGGTTCAATATTTTTAAGAGGAGAGGTGGAATTGAATTTCTATGCCTGGGTAGTAGTCATGGTGTTTGGGAAAAGAGCTAAGGTCTACTTAGCATTCTACATCGGGTTCACATTCGACTTTGCATTCTATGCAAAATAACATAGAAAATTTCAAGGGTGAATCTTCACGGGTGAAATCAAAGGGTTTTAAATTTTTATCAAGTGTTTTTTTTTCTATCATAGCACATTATTAGAAATTGCCTTAAATTCATTTTAGAAACAAATTTAGATATCGAGGTTAAGCCACTTAATTTTAAGGGAGAGGTGAAAGAAGTAAATTTATCCCTTGAAATCAGGTGTTGCAACCTTCCATTAACTCCAATTTCCGAGAATATGTATTTATGATAGCTATTTTACCTTCCGCATTTGGTGTAAAATAAGTCTTTTGCTTTCATTGGCCCTGATTTCATGGTATTGGGATTAATTTGGAGAATATGACCCCCATATTTTGAAACAAATGGTCACAAAAGAATAATTCATCTCTTTTTAAAAATTCAAGAGTCTTATTGTCATGTCTATTTAAAGATCCAATAGTGTTCTTTACATCTTTGAAGTTTGCATCTGTTTAGTCACAATCATATATAAGGCTCAATGGTTGTTCACAGAGTTGTGGAATTTGAGTTGAGAAGTAAAGACTCAGCACACAATAGTATAGGGTTGTTAAAAAAGTAGTGGAATTTAAATTTAAATGTTAAGACTCAGAATAAAGTGGTAACGGTAACTCTGTGTATCTGTTCTTCATTCCAATTCCTCTTGTGTGCTCTCCCTTTTCCTCTTATGTTTTATTTCTCATTTTTGGGAACAATAACAATTTTTGTTTCTAAAAGTACTGGGTTTTGGTAATAAAATAAGTATGTTTGATTATCTCTACCCATTACTGATTAAAAGTCATGATGTTCGAAAAAAAAAATTTGGTGTTTTATCAAGTGTGTCTATTGAGTAGCAATTCTCTAGTCCAGTGGATTCGATCTCTTTTTCTGTTCACCACAATTCAACAAAGAGAGTAGATAAGAATATATTGAAGGGATTACCTACTTATTTGTAATGTTTACAAGATCCAACAAATTCAAATCCATTCAATATTCAACTAAAGAAACAACGACATAGGAGAAAAATCTAGATAAAAAATAAATAGAGAGAAAGAAAACATAGATAAAAAAGTAGATGGAGAATAAATTGTATTAATAAAGAAAAAATATAGAAATACGTACCTTTCTCTGCAATGTAGACACAAATCCAAGTTTATTGGAAAATTTTACATGATAACCAAATCAAAATAAAACTAACTATAATACCATGTTCTAATACTAACAGTTAAGGTGAATAGCTTACTCAAAGGAGTGAAGTCCATTTGTGTTGTAGCAGCATTCACCGGAACTAAAGTGATTACTATTACTACCTAATTTCACCATATTGTAGCATGTACTATTATCATGGAATGCAATGAATAAGGAAACATGATAAGGGTTTTCCCATGCCGTTGAAATTTTTTCTTACTACATGTGCATACGCTCAGATTCAAATCTTGAAATATTCATTTGCTTTATATATATATATATATATATATATATATATATATATATATATATTATATATAGTATATAGTATGTATGTATGTATGTATGTATGTATGTATGTATGTATGTATGTATGTATGTATGTATGTATGGTATATATATATGTATGTATGTATGTATTATGTTATATATATATATATATATATATATATATATATTATATATATATATATATATATATATATATGTATTATATATGTATATATATTAATATATATGTATATATACATATATACATACATATATAACATATATACATACATACATACATACATACATACATACATACATACATATACATACATACATACATACATATACATATATATATATTATATATATATATATATATAATATATATATTATATATATATATATATTATTATATATAAGTCCAACTCTCGACTCATAAACATAGCTTTATATCATGAAAACTTGGCGATGCTAATAGTTATGTTAGTTGGTTAGTATATATATTTATATTAGTAAATATTTTTGGTTAGTAATAAAATTTTTACTAGATATACTTAGATTTATATTTGCATATTCTCATACTTAATTTATTTTTTTTACTACATACGCTCAAATTAAAATCTTAAAACATTTATTTTCTTTATGTATATACATAAGTCCAACTCTCGACTAATGGAGTTCAAGTATTATCTCTGTCTTCTGCTAGTATGTCCAAGTTTAGGAACCCAATTGATTTCGTTACCTTGATTTCTGAGTTTGAGTAAGATTGTTGGTCACTAGTGGTCAAGGCTTCAAGTTGACGAATTTCCTCTTCAATTTTTGAAGGAGTGGAGGAGTGAAAAATAGTTGCTACATATTGAGCTTGGGCTTGGACTTGCAATCGACCCTGAGGACCTCTGCCACCAAACCCCCAATGGAAACACATCCTTAGTCGTGGCATATTGCACTGGGTTGCTAGGGACCAAGATAAAAATATCACCCAAAATGCTTAGAAACCAAGGGGGCTATAAAATAGAAAGCTAAATATAAGTGAAGCCCAGGGAGACATGAATTTACAGAGAAGTTCGTGGCATCTTCTAATGGAATGGAGCGGCTAAGGGGAGGAAAAATAAAGGACTCCGGGCAGGGTCCAACAACCATCGAGAGATAGAAAGACAAAAGCCAATGCTCACCCCCATTGTGCTCTGAGAACTACATATCAACAACCACCAAATAGAAGCTAAACGAATAAATAAATTTTCAAAGGAGAAGGAGTTAAACATAGAAAGAGTTACCAAGTGCTAACCGACCCATTAGGAATGAACCAATGTCATTGTGAGGTCGAACGAGTTAATAGTTGTCACCTTCCTCTCTTGCGATGGTCATTATAATGGTTGTCGTTAACATCATGACAAGTGCCTCCATTGATTTTCTCTTTCTTCTCTCCTCGTCGTTGCTCAATTTCTGACACATGTTGGGGATACACATACCCATAAGTTAAGTCTCTAAACATTCCCATGAATGCCAAACCATGGACATGGAGATAAGCCATACACTGCACTACAGTGGAAACCCATGGTTTGACACATAACCCTAAATATTCGTAGCCAAGTACGATCCCCTTATTTCATATTGCACAAAGATATTGTCCTACCTAGGATGGGGGGATGTCACATACATAACAAGAAAACAAGAGACTAAGGTCTCTCAACCCAAAGTGCTTGAATGAAGAAAAGTGTTCCATGAGATTAAAATGTGGTAATAGTTGTTTGCATGTGTGAATGCATAGGGTAGGTTGGCCACCCCACCCCCCCCACCCCGCCCCCCCCCCCCCCCCTTCTTAAATGCAATGAGAGGCAATGGAAGTTGGCAGGCTCCCACCCCTGCCATTGTCTCAAATTCGAAAAACCTGATGGGGGGGGAATTTGTCTTGATCTAAGATGGTTTTGAGTGGTTCATTCCAATTCAAGCACTCCTCATCAGGCCATGCCACTGCTAGGTATATGTGCTAATCCTAACATCCCACATTAGCTAGGAATTCAACGAACTTGTTACCAAATTGTCGAGATTGTGAGGCAATGACAGAAGGGGTAGGTTGGATCAGGTTTTGAATGCCAAATATCAGGTTCTTTAGTCACCAGCTCTTAAACAAATTTTCTATTGGAGTCCCATTTACTATTCTCTTGACTGTAGTTATAGCCGATTGAGAGTCACCATCAACCTACAATTTTAAGTAACCATCATCTTTAGTCAAGATCAAACCCATATCCAAAGTGCGAAAATCCACCACATTATTACTAGTGATGCCACAATTTCCAGTATACAACTTTAGTGCTCTCCCTTCCTAGTCGTGGAAGATCTCTTCGTATCCTTCTTGTCCAACATTTCCTTTAGAGGCACCATCAAATTTTAGCTTCACAAAAACCAATGGGGGAGGGATAAAGATTGTGTGAGAGTTGATACAAGTTTCAGGAGACCTGGAGGGGATTTTAGGGATCATTAATAGTGAGAGATCTAGTTTCATCAAAATCCTTGATTCATGCTAATCAACTTTCCAGTCTTCCTGAGTCTAATCTTATAAGAGGATGATCTTCTCAATGTTTTGTTTTATATTTTTCTAGGCCTTCTTGCCCTCAATTTCAATTCGTTTAAGTATCCCTTTATTTATTTCTTTCCAAGTCAACCACATAACAAAGCCTGGAGCCAACATCCATGTGCGATTCAACACTAGGTTAGTCAACATGCTTGGAGCCAACATCCATGTGATGACCATTGCATCCTATCCACAGGTCACAACCAAGAAGAGCTTTAGCCTTGTTCTGAATATTCCACAAAATCCATTTTTACGAAGCTTGTAGACCACTTACCAAATTCCTCCAAATCACATAACCTCCCCTAGTCAATTTTGGCTCTTGCTTGATCCAACCTACAACCAACAAGGATTTCAAATATTTCACCCTCATTACCAAACACCATAGACTATTGTGAAAAACCATACTCCAACAACTCTTGACTACAAGAGCTAGGCCAAACCTCTCCATATTATGTAAGCCGCAACACCCCAAAGACATTGAAAGAAACAAATGTTCCAAGACACTAGTGTCATTCTTCTCCCATGCTTCTTTCCATTCCAAAGAAAATAAATACATAACTTTTTTATAGCACCTAAACTATTTTTAGGAATTTTTGCCAAAGTCAACCAAAAGACTAATATTCTTTCCAAGGCCAATTTTGTTAACGATCATATGGCCTCCTAATGAAAGACATCAATTGCACCAATGAAAAGTGTGTTTTTCCACCTCTTTAACAAGTTAAGACAAATTTGCAGTTTGATAATTGTTAGGATTTATGAAGAAACCAAGAAATTTAAAGTTGTCATTTAAAGATCCAAACCTGAGAGAAAAGACTTCTTGGATCAAATTCACTTGGGATTCATCCAATTTTTTGTTCAAACAAAATGATTTTTCGAAGCTTTACTCCCTACCTGATGTCACAGAAAATCAATGCAAAATCCCTTTGAATATTTTCCATTCCTCAACAATACCCAATCTGAAAAGAAAAACATTAGTGTGATTTATCTCCATCTCCTAACCAAAGTCTACTCCTTTAATTTTACCCTCTAAATTTTCCTCCATAATTAATATACTCAATTCATTAATGATGAGTAAAAATAGAAAAGGTGATAAGGGATTTCCTAGATGAGTGCCATGTGAAACTCTAGAAAAATATGATGGCTCACCAGTAACTAGAACAACATAATTGGTTGTTCTCACACAACCCATTATCTAGGAAACCACATCAAACTTCAAACCAATCTGAAGCAATATCGGCATGAGAAATGACCAGTCCACTTTATCATAAGCTTTCCTCAACTCTATCTTCATCATAGTAGCAAGAATATTTTTACATTTAATGGAGTGCATGTCTTCGTGAGCCAACCCATTAGCATCATGGATCTGTTTTGGAGAAGAATTTTGAGGAAAGATTTTTGTATCTGTGCAAAGGCACACCATAGAGAAGGATAACACGTAGAAAACTTAGGGAAGGGTCAATTCGTAAAATGTGAGAAAGAAGGAAAGATGGTAGGCTTAGGTTGTGGGTTTTTCCCCATGGTAATAGTTATTGCCCATAGTGAAAGCAGGTTGTTCGTCAACTTTGCGCCCTAATGTAAAACTATAAATAGATAAATCCACGATGTAATACAGAGCCATGCATATGTGACAGACACATATAATTTAGTATTCTAATCATGTAGTCGATTTTCTGTAAAGGTTTCACACTATAACAATTAATCTATTAGGCTTGTGAGGCATGACAATTGGAATGTAATGGAGAGATTGCAGTATTAATGAATATTTTTTTTTATTCCTATGTCTGTGCATAATGTATTGAACTATTTTTGTTTATGTTTTATATTTCTAATGAACATAATGAATTTACTGTCCAAAAAGGTGTATACCTAAAGCTTTGGATTTAAATGACTAAGATATTGGGCAAACACTAAAGAAAAATGCATAACATAAATATCCTTCATCACTACATATCTATCTAGGGTCCTATAATCCCTCATATATGCCTTGGGTGAGACTTCACCTGTTAATGGGTGATGCTGAAAGGACTAGTGTATGAGGGGTTTTGTTGTCTATTTCACATTGAACACAAGTCTGCCCTCTATGACCCAACAAATGGTTTTTTTGCTAGCACCAGGATCCATGATTGAAGGGGATGTGGAGGAAAACTAAAGAAGAAATAAAATAGTGGGTAAATATGAAGGAACATGAACTTGAAACAAAACATACCAGAAACCAAAAAATAAATTTGAAAGAATGGTTGCAAAACTATGCCTTTACAAACTTACACAAAATTTTCATTGTTGAATTCTTCATTATTCTAGTTGAATGGTTGCTAAGACTATTAGAAAAGGTTGGAGATTGGTGCTCTATTGTACCATAGTAATGGAATCAAGAAATAATATGAATAGTAAATTTTGTGAGTAACAAACTCCCATGTGTAATTAATTTCTAGTTAGATAGCATATTAGAGGGTTACATTGTTGATTTTTCAATTCAAGGCACTCATTCATATATGCAACTAAGAGAGAAATTTTCAAGAGATATTGATGAAGTTTCTTGAGATCATTATTCACCTAGATAAATATGTTATTGTATGAAAAAAGAGTAATGTAACTGAAATCCAAGACAAATAATGGTAATTTTGCTTTGCATGCAATGGGGAGACTAGGGGTTGATGAGTGGGTAGCCCGAGGGAATGAGGGTGAGGTATACAATAGAGTAAGTAAAGCACAAGATTAGCTTAAGATGTTTATACATCAAAGATGTAAAAGCACAAAAGGTAAATGAAGGGTTAAAGTACATACATCGACATAGGATGAAAGCACAATGGAAGAAGACAATAGAGTGTTTCGTAATGGAGTGATATTTTCACACAGTAGTGAAGTAAGAGATAGGTTTGTGTTAGAACTTGAGATAGATAGAAGGATAGTAAGAGAGTTTAGAGAAGGAAAAAGAAGGCCACACACTGAATATTGGGAAGAAGGAATAAGTGCAGAACACCTACCCAGTTGTGTTTCATACATAGAATATAGCGAAGAATTACGCAAAAAAATAAGAACCAAGGAAGGAAGCCCTTGAATCAGCTTAGAATTATAAGAAACAATGGATCATAGTAACCTTGTGTAGGACATGTCCTGCATCAAACCCATGACCCCGCACACATCACCATACCAAGAAGTAAGATCATCCAGTAAGTTCTTGTAATTAGTGAGAAGAATAGTAAAGATGGTCAAGATAATGGAAGTAGTCATATAGAACCCAAGGTACCTTTGAATTTGCCAAAAGTATCACATATAATAAGTGTGTAAAGAATAATGATGGATGTTGATCCTTCCATGTGAACGCCATATTTTAACGATGTCAGGTCAAAGGACCCTCATAAACATCTTCTTGTATTCAAGGAAACATACATTGTCAAGTAGGTGCAAGATGAACAGGAAAAAAGTATAATAGTTAGATACCACTTTTAGGGATCACATGTTAACCTGATATATGAAATTCAAGAGTATCATGCTAGGAGGAGAAGGTATATCATTGGGAGACATCACGTAGGATTTGCTAAAGGAGTTCCAAAAGCCAAATGTGGAGTCTAAGTGTATTGCAAAACTCAAGGAGATTTAGTGAATGTTAGCGAGTTATTATGGGAGTATGATCAATGGTTTAAAGTTTTCTTGGATTGGTTATTGTTTCCAACTCTAGACATGTAGCATAGAGAATATTTTATTGTATGTTTGTTGTTGCATACATGTGTTTTGTTAACTAAATACAAATTTTTGACACAACTTGTAGCTTTATGAAATACTATCAAGTTAGAAGCATCCCCGATAGCTAGTGAAAATAACGTAATGATGGTGCAATTCCATTTACAACTAGAAGCTTTAAATATATAGTTGGGGGACCTAACAAAAGAAAAAGAGAAGTGTGAAGAATTTTGGTGCACTATATGCAAGGAGGGCCATTATAAGAATGAGTTTGCAAATATGCAACATACATTTCCATAGGAGTTATGAATCCATTAGCACATGATAGGGTACTATGAAATTGTTAATTTTTCTTAGGGCTATATTGTTCTTTGCTTTGATAATTGCATTTCATTATTTCCATATTAAATTTACCCCATAACATCATATCATCATTCAGAATTACAAAATTATTGAACACCATATGCAATTATGTAGAAAGAACAACATCATCATCGAAACAATGAAACATAAAGGAACAATAGAAGAAAAACATTGACACATAGAGACACCAGGATTGGTCAGAGACTAGTCTGGAAAAACCCACTTTGGGAAAAACCCTTTTAAATTATTTTTCTTATTAGATTTTCATTGAATGCATCAGTAAAAGAGAGTACAATGATCCATATCTTCAATCATAGACCTATCCAACAAAATCATCTAAGAAATATCCATAAGATAAACCTAACAAAGATAATAACCAAAACCTTGCTTTAGATGCTTGTGGTCAACTATAACTATCTCCGATCAACTGCCAAACACTACGGTCAACTGACGAAAACTTTGGTCATATGAAAAACCAAACCCTAGGTCCCAACCACACGGATGATGTGAAGTGTGTGTAACTCAAAGGCTTCAACCACACAAACGAGCCAACCTATGTGTGTTTGTAGTCAATATTTCTCTGTGACATGCCTTTGGATGAGACCCAAAACCCTAAAATAGAGTTGTGAGCTTCATATCCTACAATTTCACCTTCGTGTGAACCCATTCCTCCATGGGCATGCCTCAAGCCTATGTGAGCCAAAAATAAGAAAGAGAATAGAACAATTATCCAAGATTCTTTTCCAAATGAGGTCGAGGTCACTTGTATTTATAGCCTTCCAAGGGTGTCCAATTTCTATGAGGGCCATCTTGATCAAATATGGACATGTGGGATTTTAAATCAAAAACATACTTTCCTTTGTCCAAATTGAGCACTTCAACAATCAAAATTGGTCCCCTCGAAAAGAGTAATCTTGTCCCATGGTTGGAATTTCTCACTGAGCTACCAAATTAATAGGAATGAGGTTTGTAAAGTTTAGGGACATATACCAACATCTTATTCAATGATGTAGGAGTATCAAAGTTCGGTTAAGAGACTATTCTGTGACTTTTGCAAGTTAGTAGGACATGATATACATACTTTTCACGCATTAAATTTAATGAGAGAGCACACCAAATATATGCAATAGGTACAAGAGGTAGAATGATCTGAAGTTGCAACACCAATCTATAACACACCTAGAATATATAATCTAGGAATATATCAAGGGATGCAGGGATGACGATAGGGATTTCAAGCTAGAGGTAGAAGAGGATTTGGAAGAGGAAAGGGCCTAGTAATTTGTTATAGCTATAGGAAACTGGGATACATCACACAAGACTTCTCTAACCCTTGCATAACCTGTACCTATTGCAAAAAATTGGACCATGCTACTGAAGACTGTCCTCAACTTATTGTGAAGTGGCATGAGAAAAAGGGATAGACAGTGTAGATGATAGCTACTAAAGAGCACACTTACCAAACACAATGATCTAGGTGGATGTTGGTGGCCACCCACCTAGCCAATTTGGACCCCCACAACTGTCTCTTTTAGTTTTTTCAGTTTCCTAAATTGTAGCACTGTTTACTATTTTTAGCTGTTTTTCGGGTCCTGAACTTCCGGAGCCGTTTTGAGGCCCTAAATGACGTTTTTTGGGAAATCTGGGGGCAACATGTGTCCATGGCCTAATGTTACCCTTCCCAATGTGGTAGTGCTCGGATAGATCTTTCTAATGAGCTATTGTACGAGTCAAACAAAGATCGTATGCCAAAGTTACAACCCCGGGAAATTGATGTACCAATTTACCCAAACGGGGCTCACAATTTGGCGTTTCAACTTCTAGGGTTAGGTTTTGTGATGTGAAGGGTTTTCCATTGTTTCTCAACAATAAATATCCCTTTGAGCCTCATTGTAACATAGTTCAGAGGCATGTAGCCACCACATCTCTTCTCAAAGATAAGCTACCATCGCCCTGGCTGTTTATTTCCATTTTCTATTTGTAAGCATATCTCAGTATTTTACATTAATGAAATGAAGTATTCCGCTGCATATATGTGTTTATGGTTACCTCTGTAATTTGTTGCGTTCCTGTTTAAATCTGGATTATTGGTATCAAAGCGGTCTGCTTTTTCTGTTTTTCTTTGCATGTCCCCAACGAGGTCGGGATATAAGGAGTTAGGGCCTGAACTGGTCGATCCTTTGCAAGACCAGCCTCACAAATCCTAATGGCCTCCCATGGCGGATGAGAAGAAAGACGAGGGGGCAGGAGATCCTATCAAAATCTTGCTCGAAGAAGCCCTTGAGCAGCAAAGGAACGCGATGATGGATAGATTTGCGCGGATCCTTCAACGGCTACCTAGAGGCAACGCATCGGCTTCCAACAACAACTCTGGAAACGCCACACCGTTTAAGGTACAAGTTAATTTTGAAATCCCCATCTTCGAGGGTCAAATAGACGCAGAAGTCGTAGGTAAATGGTCAAATCTGCTAGATGGGTATTTTTTTGTTCATGAATTTTCAAGTCGGGAAAAGATTGTTTTCGCTCTTCTCAAAGCAACCCCCCATGTCAAGGACTGGTGGAAAACCTACTGCGAGCAAAAGAATGAAAGTACGGGCTCACTATTTTCAACCACACCCTCTTGGGATTCATTTCGGGATGCCATCAAGGAGCAGTACTACCCTGTCAAAAGCTATGAGCAAAAACAGATCAAATGGACCACGCTGCGGCAGGGACGGGACCAAGATGTGCCTTAGTTCACCAACATTTTTCATACCCTTCGCACACAATTTGGTATCAAATATTCTGATCTGCATCTGGTACTCACATATCATTGCTACCTACACAGGTACATCTAGGAAGAGATGGAGTTCCTGAACATCTCCTCGCTCAGCACGACGTACCAATACACTTTCAAAATCGAGCAAAAGTTCAAACAAACAAAGAAAGACTTTGGATCTATAAATCCGAAGACCAAAGGACAAAGCCAAGGCGGGGTGACCTAAGACAACCCGTCGAAGACGCAAGAAAAGAACAACACCATGAAATCGAAGAAGGACACAAGAAAGTGGTGTGAGTTCCACAAGAGCCCCACTCACAACGCAAGTGAGTGTCAGACCAAGCAGTCGCTAGTGGCCAAGTTGAAGGCTTCTGAATCAAATGCATGTTTCGACCTTGAGCCAGAACCCGACAAGGGGAATGTCAAAGGGAAGCAGATCATTGATGCGGATCCCAACGCCACTGTTGCCACCGCTAAGATCCAGAAAAATGAGCCCGAAGATCCAAAGGAGGGGGAATGTCTTTTCCACTCATAGATGTGGGTGAAGGGTTCGCCGCTGCAATTCATTGTCGAAAGTGGCAACTAGAAGAACCTCATTTTAGTAGAGGTCGTCAAGCGGTTGGGCCTACCAACTACACCACACCCGCAGCCGTACAGTATCGGGTGGCTTCATGACGAACGAGATCTCAAAGTTCGCCAACAGTGTCACCTTCCCTACAGCATCAAGCCCTTCACAGACGAAGTATTGTGTGATGTTACACCTATGGATGTTTGTGATGTGCTATTAGACCAGCCATACTTGTGGAGGCAACATGCTGTGTATGAGTCAAGGCCTCGCGTTGTCATCATTTCTTTGAGTGATTCATTATACAGGATACCAGAGGTAGCCACACATACCACCACCTCTTTGATCAGTGCTAAGAAAGGTAGCAAGCTCATCTCCCAGACTAGCAAATTCATTTTATGTCTGGTTCGCTCCCAAAGTAAGGGGAAGATCATTGCTACATCCATGACCCCGCAAAGGGTTCCTCCACGCAGCAGCAACAGCAAAGGGATATGGTCATGACAGAACATAGGAACAACTTCTCCTCACCCACAGAGGTACCACACAAGTTTTAGGTGGGCAACAAATTTTGGTTACATCTGCAGAGAGAACGCCTTACTAGAACCCATTAGAAACTCAAACCACTCCGACATGGTCCTTACACCAGTACTAAGGCTACGGGAAACAATGCTTTGAAGCAGAACATTCCTCCATTCCTTGGCTTGCACCAACTGTTCAATATGGATCGTCATCGACCATGCTTCCCACCATTTCTAGACACATCAAATATTGTAAGAGGAGCTTCAGCGTAAATCAATATTATTTTTATTGATTTTTAATTATCTTTATTATTATTTTTTTTTTTTAAATTTTAATTTAATCTAATAATTTAATTAATTAAATAAAATACATTAGAAGTTAGGTATTAAAATATTAATATTGTATATATTTTATCTATTTATATATATGGTATTTTCATATATGATTTAATTTTTTTTTAGATTAATAATTTGTTAGGATAACTAACCAGGGTCTACTTATTTTTTACCTAGTTAAATAATAATATATTTTTAATCTAATTAACTCGTTATTCAAAGTGTATTAAAATAAATAAATATTTTTAATCTAAAATATATTGTCAAATATAGTATATTAGAAATTAAGTATTGATAAAAGATTTATATTATATATATTATTATAGTAATTATATATATATGTTATATAAAATTAAATTATTGAAATTTAATACATAAATGTATTACTTTCTTATTGGTATTAATAATATAGTTTATTAGAATAAGAGGTGTAAAAATATTATATAGATATATCTACTTAAGTATATAATATATATATGTATCTATTATATATATAGTAATTTTAATGGATTAATATTTAAATAAATAAATGGCCTTAATTTAAAATAAACTAACCATTGATTGGTTTAATTTTTTACCGGGTCAACTTAGCTCCTAAATATAATGGTAATTTTATATTAAATTAGTTAAAGGAAGTTTGACTGGGGTCCTGGGTTGGAAAGTAGCCGTTAGTCTTTTTATCCGTTTGAGTCTCTGCTTAGACTATTTAACACTCTGAACTAGATCTGTATCTTCAACTTGTCCTGACGATGAACCACACTAGTTGGTTCGAAACGCGTCGACAAAGGTCTTTTTCATGTGATTTACGCTGAAGCTCCTCTTACAATTATGACGGATCACAGAAGCCTCAATTCTACAAACATCAAATATTGCAGAACAGCTCACCAGAAGCCGAGCTCAGCAGAAGCTTCCTCATCTCAGGGAGGAACTCAACGCAATGGGCACCATTGCTTCCTCATGGGGGAGGAATGATCCAGGTGGATGCTGGTACCACCCACCTAGCCCATTTGGACCCCAACAATTGTCTCTTTCAGTTTTTTCAGTTTCCTAAATTGTAGCACAATTTACTATTTTTAGCAGTTTTTTGGGTCTTGAACTTCCGGAGCCATTTTGAGGCCCTAATCGACGTTTATTGGAAAATATGGGGGTAAATTGGGTCAATGGACCATGTTTCCCTTCCCAAAGTGGTAGTTCTTGGATAGATCTTTCTAACGAGCTATTTTATGCATCAAACGAAGATCGTATGCCAAAGTTACGACCCCGGGAAATTGATATACCAATTTACCCAAACGAGGCCCACAATTTGGCGTTTCATCTTCTAGGGTTAGGTTTTGGGATGTGAAGGGTTTTCCATTGCTTCTCAACAATAAATAGGCCTTTGAACCTCATTGTAACATAGTTCAAAGGCATGTAGCCACCACATCTCTTCTCATAGATAAGGTACCATCGCCCTAGCTGTTTATTTCCATTTTCTATTTGTAAGCATATCTCAGTATTTTTCATTAATGAAATGAAGTATTATTTCCGCTGCATATCTGTGTTTATGGTTACCTCTGTAATTTGTTACGTTCCTGTTTAAATCCGGATCACACAAATAGGATAATGTTTTTGGCATTATGATGCATGTGTTGTCCTTGATGTAAACTCACTTGTAACAAAATTCACATGTCAGTTCAAAGGTGACAGAATGAATGCAACATAATACTAGAATGATGGGTCAAAGGCTTATAGATCAGAATTAGAAGCTTGATATGAAAAATTGTTGGAATTATGAATTAGGTGTTGTCCTTGATGACAACCTACCTGATGAGTTGTCTTTGATGACAACATATTTGATGAAATGGAATCCTACTTGATAAGTTTTCTGTTGATCTACTTGTTAAATGTATAAACAGGTTGTGCTTATAGATGTGATATAATGCATGGCAGTTCAAAGGAATCAGTTAAGAGGAATGATAAAGTTGGATGTTCGAAGTTGACATATATATATTTATTGATATATATATGTCAATAAATATATCCATAATCTTTGTAATGAAGCAGACATACGATTGCAACATGTGGTTCCTTGCACTCTATAGCAAAACAGGGTGGATGAGAGGAAGAACAAATCTTTGAAAGAGATGGCTAGTTGCATGTTGCATGCAAGATTTCTTCCATCAAAATTGTGGGATGAAGCTATAAACTATTCTTCATACATCCAGAAAATATATCCTCATAAATATGATACTGGAAAAATTCCTTTTGAGGCTTGGACTAGCGTGCAACGTGAAGTCAGTCATTTTCGCATTTTTAGATCTTGAGCATGGGCCACATTCCTAAGAGAAGAGAAAGGCTTTGGAGCCTCAGAGCAAGGATTGCATGTTAATTGGATGTTCCAATGAATTCAAAGGGTACAAATTGCTTGATATCAACGTTGAAGAGCTTCGAAAGGAGCATAAAGTTTGAAGAAGATCCTTTGCATGCACCAGTAGATGAACTTATTATAAAGTTACCCTCACCACAAGTTGATGAATATGAAAATAATGTTCGAATAAGATTTCTAATGTAGATAAGTCTTTGCCTGTGACACCTATTGGACCACTAATTTTTGAACATCAAGATAATACTGTCTCATGCATTTCGAAAGATTCTCGACAACTACAGCACAAAAATGACACAACATGAGTGATTTATTAGATGATCTTGCTACTAGAACTTAGTTTGAGGAAGCTCCACAAGAAGATCCATGCATGCATTTGATACACAAACTTATGCGAAAGAAACTAGGCATCCTATGTGGGAACCAACTATGGATGGTAAATACAACACTCATTGAGAACTAGAATTAGGACCTAGTTCCCCTACCTTCCAATCATAAACTTGTTAGATGCAAGTGGGTTTACTGAAATAATCAAGCAGTAGATGGCCAAGTTATTCAATATAAATCATGTTTGGTGGCCAAAGGTTTTCAGCAGGTACATGATGTTGACTATGATGAAAATTTTTCTCTAGTGGGAAAAATGGATTCTATTTGGCTAGCTCTCTCTGTGGAAGGTGCATCATATCAATGTGAAGAATTCCTTTCTTCACTATGATTTCTAGGAGGAAATCTACATGGAGCAGTCGCAAGGATACATGCAATATTGATCTCTTATATGCAAACTAAAGAAATATCTCTATGGCCTCAAGCAAAAACCTAGATCCTAGTATGCGAAGATGGATTCCTATTTGTTGTATCAAAATTATGTACATTGCAAATCTAATTTCAAAGTTTATTTTCTAAAGAATACTGACTCTATGTTGATCATAATACTATATGTAGATGTTCTTTTGATAATAGGCAGTTCAATTTTTTCCATTGTTGAGATTAAAATTGTATTGCATAAGGATTGTTTTATGATAGACATGGACTTGCCCAATTTCTTCCTTGGACTAGAGATCAATTAAAATGGTTCTAGGATTACCATTTCTTAGAGGAAGTATGCTAGAGATCTTTTGGCAGGATTTCACACGAGTGACTGCAAGCCAACAACCACACCTTTTTTATTAGGGATAAAGTTTCAGGATGGGAAAGACACACCATTGGTTGATTACACATTGTACTGTTAGCTTTAGGGGAATCTTATTTATCTCACTCACTCCTCTCCTAATCTCTCATATGTTGTAAGAGTAGTTTCCCGATACATGTAGAAGCCATATGAGTTACACTAGAAAGTTGAAAAGTGCATCTTTCATATGTCAAGGTGGAAACCACCTATGGGACTCATTATGCAACAAATTGTTCTTTAGATCTCACTGGGTTCACAAATTTAGACTGGGTTGGCGACAATCTTGATCGCAAGTCGACCTCCATCTATGTACTTAGTTTAGGATCCAACCCGATTTGTTGGTCAAGCAAGAAGAAGGTTGTGACTGCTTTATCATCATCAAAGGCCGAGTCTAGAGGAGAAGTCAATGCTGCTATTCAAGCTATTTGGCTAAAGAATTTCCTTTCTGATATTGGTATCATTCTCCATCATCCAACTGTAATATGGTGCGGTAATTAGAGTACACTAAAGTTTTACAAAGATGTAGTGCGGCGACAATGAACCAAACATATCGAGATCCACATTCACGACATCAAAGAATTGATTCACAATGAGGTCATCCATTTGCAGTCTATTCCAATTCTAAGTAGACTGCAAACTTCTTCACCGAGACTTTCATTGAGAAAAAGTTTCACTTTTTGCAAGATCATCTTGGGATGAATGACGCAACTGCATAAGAATTGTCTTTTCTTTCAGTTTTGTATTGTATTTTGGGGGGGGATTTCTTCCCCCTAGGTTTTCCCTCTTTCATGTTTCATGCATATTAAAGTGGGTACCTAAAATGGCCTTGTTGTTGGGAATCATCATTCTCGCATCATACTCAATTGAGTTATGATTAAGGGGTCATGTTGGTGTAAATGCACATTAGTTAGCTTTAGTTAGCTTGAGAACCGACATTCTGTGTCACACACATTAATTAGCTTTAGTGTTTATATGTGGTGTACATGCACATTAACATAACATAAAGCACACTTAGATTTAGTGAACGTTAGTGCTTGCATGTAGTTAAGATTAACATAGTTGATTTATGTATTGATTCTCTCATCAATATTGAGATATCGAATTCATTCTCTCTTCCAATTTTCCTTTTCAATTCTTTCAAGTTTATGCAATTATTCATCAGCTAGGTTCTTACCTATGCTGCAATAATTTTATAATAACCCTAAGTGTCGTTGGTTGAGGTTGATGCGTGTACCTTTCATTGTAGCTTTGACGATCTTTGGATTTTGGAAGAATATGTGACTATGGTTATCCTAACTTCACTCGGGACTCCATAAGCCATCCAGATTAGAAAAAAATTAGCAGAAGAGATGAGGTTGTACATCCAGTGGCTAGGGTATCACAGGATGGTGGAGACACATTGCTCAACTTCTAGGAACAGCCATGATGAGTACAACAACTTTATTCATTAAATAATGATGTAATGTTACACGGGACTCATATTTAAAAGCCCTAGGTTGTCAAACTTTGTTAAAATGCATCACAATCTGTAATCATGTATGACACTCAATTAAAAACTGCAGGTATAGTTAATAATGCTATTGAGCATTTGTTGCATATGCAAACATGAACGCTATCAAGATTTTGTTGCGTATGCAAACTGAAGAGCGTTTCACAAGCCCTAGGGGCACATAGGAGAATGCCAATGGGAGGACGTTTCATAAGCCCAGACAAATCGTGGTACATGTCAATTAACAAATGCCCTAGTAAATTTATAATCAAGTTTATAAATTTCATAATTTAAATGAATATATGATTTAGAAAGTAAAGAATTTAATTGTGAAAAATGAATTATTGTTAACAAGAGAGTATTATGAGAATATGGTGGCATCTTTAACTTTACACTATTAAATCAAAAGTTGTAGTTAGAAAAAATTAATATATAAAATTTTCATAAAAACCAGCATATTGAAGTAAACATAATAGCAATAAAACGATATACTTATGCTAATTAAATGCACTTTTAATTACAAAAATATTTAACTATGTTAAACAAATGTTAAACAACAGCGTAATTAAAGTGATCTTCATCATACAGTTTAAATACACAAAAATGTAATAAAAACAGGGAAAATGTCATAAGGTTTTCTATATTCAAGTACATGTCTCTGCCTCCTATAACTATTTAAGCTCTTCAAGATAAGCATTCCTCGACAATGACGCAACATGCAGTAAGACAAGAATAGCATTATAGAATGTTCGGACAGATGTTACAAAAGATTATAAAAATAGAAGTATGGGGTTCTGTAGATTGCTTCGTCACATGCTACTACAGTTCGGGTAAAACAGATGAAACAATATTTTGGTGTATCACACACCTATCAAGTGAAACTAAGAGGATGCCAATAATATGGATGTATTTAGAAAAAAGTGCACAGCAAAGTGTTAGGAAATGAGAACAATACTGCTAGAGAAATATACAAATGTATACATCAATAATATTAGGGACATCATGTTTTCTTATTCTAAAAATTTTAGGGGAAGGAAATAAAAATCTATAATTGTAAAATATTTGTAAATTTGTATAATTTAAATATAAATTATATTGCAAAAAAATATTATTGACAAAGCCATATATTATCATAAACTAGAACTCTAAAACCATCCATTGTAAATTCACTTTATTGCTGAGTCAAATTTACTGAACTACCTTAACACAATACAGAACTAAATCGGAGAATTGTAAGATATTTCAAAAATTAAATCATACTGTGATTTTCAATTATGTCGAAAATCACATCATACTTTTATTTTCAATCTAAAACCTTGATTTATAAAGAGGGAAACTAGACTAGATTACAAAAAGCGTTCTAGGCAAAAAGAGTCAGATTTAGCTTCACTAGCCTAACTTATCAGAAAGCGATATTTCTAAGATGTCATAACTTATCATAAAGCGATATTTCTAAGATTACATCATACTGTTAATTTCATTCTAAGATCTCAGTTTCTGAAGGGAGAAACAAGTAGTGGTCAGACTGTGGCCGGTTAAGCATGCGAAGAACTACGTTCATGGATGGCCTGAGATTGGGTGCAGATCGAGTGCAAAATGTGGCAATCTCCATCATCTTCCTTATTTCATCCTTCTCACTTTTATAATCACTGCTACTTCTCAAATCCTTATCAATTATTTCATCCATTCTTCCTTCCTTCCCCTTCTTCGCAGCCCATGCAGTTAGATGTACAAACTCCTGACCATCCTCTTCTACCACAGGATGTTTTCCGCTTACCATTTCTAACAACACCACTCCGAAGCTATATACGTCTTGCTTCGTCGATGCCTTCACTCCATGCCCACATTCTGCACATAACATTAATGTATTAGCGTGACATAGAATATGATGATCCCTACGATTACATTTCAAAACAAAAATAAATGCGTGACGATCAAAGAGAAAATGCATGGAGCTTTAGTACCGAAAGAAATGTAGCCATGAGTCCCTCCTAGAAGAGAACTTGATTCAAAATCTATTGATGAATTCCTCACTAGCCTGGCAAGTCCAAAGTCTGCGATGTGTGCTACATATTCATCATCCAGCAATATGTTGGCAGACTTTATGTCGCAGTGAATTATTGGAGGTTCACAGTCGTGGTGTAGATATTTGAGTCCCTCTGCCACGCTCACTGCAATGTTATACCGAGTCCTCCAGTCCAGCCTCTGATTAGGAAGTTTCGATGCTCCGCCCAGATATTCCCACAACGATCCATTGACCATGTAGTCACAAAAAAGAACTATTACCTTATCCATTGCATCATGCTCTGTTATCAGGTCCCGATGACGCAGAATGTTTCTGTGGCGGGCGTGCTTCAAGGATTCAATCTCATGCCTCAGACTGCGATATTGAATATTGTCGTGATGATGATTTGCTAGTTTTAAGCACTTGGCCGCAAGGATTTTGTCTCGTCCTGGAATAACTACCTTGTACACCATCCCGATTGTGCCAGCGCCGATGACGTAATCATCACTGAAGTTGTCTGTAGCTTCCACTATATCTCTGTATTTGATTATACCGAGTTATCCATCTTCTTCCTCGTTGTGTCTTTCACTATTCGGCCTTGACATTTTTTAAATGTATAGCAGCGCAAGCAAGAGAATAGTTATGGTCCCAATACAGGCGACCGTAATCCCTGCCACGTCAGTCGAGCTTATTTCTTTCTTTTTACCTGCAACTTCTGAATCGTAACAATTGTTCCTTGTTGGTGGCCCACAAATGCCTAGATTTCCTTCGAATGCATTCTGCGGCGTTGGGAATTTCTGGTCATTCCAAACAGAATTACAGTGGAAAGAAGCACCGATACCACTGTTAGGAATTTTCTATTTAAATTCCAAAACAAAAAAAAATATGAACAGAGATTGATACTCTGTTTTAGGAATTTCTGATAATTCCAGAACAAACTAGTAGAACCGAACAACGCTCTGTTTTAACACAGCGGAAAGAAAAACAAAAAAAATCATTTGCTGAAACTGGTGTTTCAGCAACACAGAAACCGTGTTTTAGCAACGCTGAAACTGGTGTTTCAGCAACACTCTGTTTTGACGCCGAGAATCTATTTTCTGATTACAGTGTTTCAACAACACTCTGTTTTGATGCCAAGAATCTATTTTCTGATTACAGTGTTTCAGCAACACACAAAAGCTTGTATTCATTAACAGAAAAACCAACTGATACAAAATTGTCTTCCTCACATAAAGGGATTTTCACAAGAGATTATGCTGAAGAGCATATTCCTCTTGACAGAGGGTTTACAACAGGAACGCTTCAATTCCACAAACCAATTTTTCACTATCTCATAAAATTACAATTTCATCATTGTTGTGAATTACAGAAAAAAACTCTCTATATATCTCTACACTGCTATGTCTACGTTTTATAGTGCATTGCATTTTCTGCTTTTTAAGGTGCAGGAAGGGGTCATAACTTATCCATCAACTGCTTTAACTCGCTGATGAAATCTCTACTACAATCTCCTACTCATGATGAACATCTCCGATCTTTTGCTGTATTTCTTGAGTCAGTGGTGTTGAAACCCATGGCTAATAAATGTTGCGACGGCTCGAGGCTGGTTCTTTTCACTTTCAGCCATTCTTTTCTTTAATGCGGTTGTTTAGAAGTAATGGCGCAACGCTGGGTCTGATCTTCCTCCTTCGGGAACATAAAATAGTTAAAGGGTGAAAAGACGGTAATGGCGGTGGCTTAAAAGAACGGGAATAAATGTGGGGCATGGATCAGGACATAAAGTAGCTGCTGTTGTTCAACTGTTCACTGCAGTTGAAATTTTAATTTCAACACTCCCCTTTAATTTCAACTGCTGGGTTATCAGTCATACCCAGACGTTTCCTTAAAAACTCAAAACTTTTTTGGTCCAATGGCTTGGTCAGAATATCCGCAACCTGTTCCTGAGTCCTGCAATGTTGTAAAACAATTTCTCCATTGTTCACCAATTCTCTGATGTAGTGAAACTTTGTGTCTATGTGTTTCGTTCTCTTGTGGAACACAGAATTCTTGGACAATGCAATAGCTGAGCTATTGTCACAAAAAATAACTGTTATTGTTTCCTGCTCTTGGCATAGACTTCTTAACATTCTCCTCATCCAAACCGCTTGACACGCTGCTGCTGTAGCTGCCACATACTCTGCTTCTGTTGTAGACAATGCCACAATTGGCTGTTTCTTGGAAGCCCATGAAATGGCTCCTGAACCTATGTGAAAAATGTAACTGGATGTGCTTTTCTGGTCATCTACACTTCTAGCCCAATCACTATATGTGTATCCAACTAAATCTGAACATTCTGAAAGAGCTTTCTTCAATCTGCAAACTTTGTTCTCTTGGCCTTTCTTCTCATAGCCTAGAGGTTTGTCAACGTAAACCTCTTCCATTAACACTCCATTAAAGAATGCTGACTTCATGTCCATTTGGTAAAGTTTCCATTTGTTTTGTGCTACTGTGGACAACACTGCTCTCACAGTTTCCTTTCTTACAATCGGTGCGAAAGTCTCCTCATAATCTCTCCCATACTGTTGCTTGTATCCTTTGACAACAAGTCTTGCCTTGTGCCTTTCTATCTTGCCTTCAGCATTACTCTGGGTCTTGTAGACCCATTTAACTCCAATGAATTCTTTATCTTTTGGTAGCTCAACTAAATCCCATGTCTTGTTTCTTTCTATGGCTTTCATTTCCTCATCCATAGCTTCTATCCATTTCTCATCTTTAATTGCATCTTCGAAATGAGCAGGGTAGTCAACATGACAATACAAAGAAAACAAAGAATTCATTCCTTCATCATAAATGTCACTTAAATTTCTGAATTTCTTACCTCTTTCATTTGGTGTGCAAGTGCTTGAGGACGCACTTGAAATTCCTCCTTGTGGTGTGCTTAGAGAAGCATTCTGATTTCTCCTCAAGGGTGTCTCTTGTTGTCCTTGTGTTGGTGCTGCTATTTGGGGATGTGATTCAGCCAACTCCCCATCATCTTCATCATGAGACAAACAATTTTTAACATTAACTATTTTCTCTATGCTTCCATCCCAAGCTTCCTCCTCAATGAATTGAACATCTCTGCTCACAAAAAACTTCTTGGTGGATGGGATATACAACCTGTAATCTTTGGATTCCTCACTGTATCTAATGAAAATACATTTCTCCCCTTTGCTGTCCAATTTCTTCCTTAGCTGATCTGGAATGTGTGCATAAGCCACACAACCAAAAACTTTCATGTGGGTGACTCCTTGCTTTCTCCCACTCCATGCTTCTTCCGACACTTTATTCATCACTGCTTTTGTAGGACACTTATTCAAAATATATACTGCACAGCATATAGTTTCAGCCCAATAATCATTTGGCAAATTCTTTGCCTTCAACATGCTCCTCGCCATATCCATGATTGTTCTGATTTTCCTTTCAGCAACTCCATTTTGCTGCAGGGTGTACATTGTTGTAAATTGCTTATGAATTCCATTTTCTCTACAAAAACGTAAAAATTCTTTAGAGATATACTCACCTGCTCTGTCAGTTCTCAAAACCTTGATACACAGCCCACTTTGATTTTCCACAAGTACTTTGAAATTTTGAAAATTTTGAAACACTTCACTCTTATTCTTCAGGAAATAAACCCAAGTCTTTCTGGTAAAGTCATCAATAAATGTTAGAAAATATTGGCTGCCTTCCAGTGATGAAGCTTGCATCGGTCCACATAAATCTGAGTGGACATTTTCTAAGGGTGCCTTTGCCCTTATGCTTTTTCTGGTTGGAAAGCCTTCTCTGTGTTGTTTCCCCAATATACAACCTTCACAAAGGCTGTCTAACTTCTCGATCAATGGTAATCCTCTTACCATTCCTTTTCTACTCAACAAATTAAGACCTCCAAAGTTGAGATGTCCAAATCTCAAGTGCCACAACCAATGTTCATCCTGTGGTACGCTTTGGAGAGCCTCTTGTGTCACTGCTGCAATTACTTCTTTATTTTTCAAATTTTCCCTTATTCTGAGAGGGAACATCCTGTTCCTTGTCATCTTCACTTCAGCAATACAACGTTTGCTGGGTGATATATCCATGATGGGGCATACATCATTCTCAAAGAAAACATTGTAACCCTTTTGAACAAGCTATCCAATAGTCAAGAGGTTACACTTCATTACAGGAACATAATAGACATCTGCTATGGTTTTCTTTTCACCTTCTTTTGTAAATATTTTAACTTCTCCTTTTCCCATAAAAGAAATTTTACTATCACTCCCAAGTGTGACTTGTGACTGCACACTCTGATCTAAAGTAGAAAACAGGGCTAGAAACCATATATCTTCATTGTTTGTTTAAGCCATATTACAAACTAACAACACATTATCTTGGCTAATATTTTCTCTAGTGATATTTGCACTAGATCTATTACACATATCATGCTACTTTTTCCTACATTCATTTGCATAGTGCCCATATTTTTTACAGTAATAACATTGGACATTGGATTTTTCATACCTTTGTCCTTGAGCATGATGTTGTCCACTTTGTTGGCTACTGCCATGGCCTTGGTTTTATTTGGATTGCTGCCTCTTCCTTGAATGTTTGCTGAACTGTTTCTTCCACCTCTGTATTGGCTTCTATTTCTTCCTTTCTTGTTTCCTTTACGTTGACCTCTTCCTCTTTCAAATGACATCTGGGTCTTGAAGGCTTGCTCTAGAGACGAGTTTTCATTTCTACTCAAGCTCTGCTCATATGTTATGAGTGATGCATGAAGTTTATCAACTGAAAAATTTGAGAGATCCTTTGTCTCTTCTATGGTGGTGACAATCACATCAAACTTTGAGGGTAGGAACCTCAATAGTTTCTCCACAATCCTCCTTTCTTCAAGAATTTCTCCATGAGACCTTATCTGTGTGACCAGACCAATTGCTTGTGTGAAGAATGAGTCAATATTGTCTGACTCCTTCATGCATAGGTTCTCAAAATATTTCCTCAGCAACTGTAGTTTTGTTGTCTTCACTCTCTCCATGCCTTGATAGGCTGTCTTGAGATTTTTCCATGCTTCTCTGGATGTCTTGGCTGCTGCTATTCTTGGAAACACACTCTCATGCACTGCTTGATATAAAAATACAAGGGATTTTGAATCCTTCTTCTTATTTCTCTTCAACAACTCTTTCTCTGCCTGAGTTAATCCATTAAACTCATCTTCATTTGTTGGCTCTTCAAATCCATATTCAACAAATTTCCATAAATCTTGTGAGGCAAACAGGGTTTTCATGGTTATTGCCCAGTAGTCATAGTTTTTCCCATTGAACTGTGGGAGATGGGTATTAAACATACCCACGCTGGTGTTGGTGCTGGCCATTCTTGTAATACTTGACTGTGTATTAAAAATCACTTAATTGTCTTCAACAGCTACACAAATAAAAACTAATCTGAAAAATACCTTGACAGTGTTTTCACTCTGCTGGATAATTTGCTGCAGCAAGAAACCTTCTTTCAGATTTTTTGACGTCTTCAAAGAGCCTGGACAAGCTCTGATACCGTGTTGGGAATTTCTGGTCATTCCAAACGAAATTACAGTGGAAAGATGCTCTGATACCATTGTTGGGAATTTTCTGTTTAAATTCCAAAACAAAAAAATATGAACAGAGAGTGATACTCTGTTTTAGGAATTTCTGATAATTCCAGAACAAACTAACAGAACAGAACAATGCTCTGTTTTAACACAGCGGAAACAAAAACAAAAAAACTCATTTGTTGAAACTGGTGTTTCAGCAACACTCTGTTTTGACGCCAAGAATCTATTTTCTGATTACGGTGTTTCAGTAACACTCTGTTTTGACGCCGAGAATCTATTTTTTTATTACGGTGTTTCAGCAACACAAAGAAACTTATATTCATTAACAGAAAAACCAACTGATACAAAATTTTCTTCCTCACATAGAGGGATTTTCACGAGAGATTATGCTGAAGAGCATCTTCCTCTTGACAGAGGGATTACAATAGGAACGGTTCAGTTCCACAAACCAATTTTTCACTATCTCAGAAAATTACAATTTCAGCACTGCTGTGCGTTACAGAAAAAACTCTCTATATATCTCTACACTGTTATGTCTACGTTTTATAGTGCATTACATTTTCTGCTTTTTACGGTGCAGGAAGGGGTCATAACTTATCCATCAACCGCTTTAACTCGCTGACGAAATCTCTACTACAATTTGCTACTCATGATGAACAGATCTAATCTTTTGCTGTATTTCTTGAGTCGGTGGTGTTGAAACCTATGATTAATAAATGTTGCGATGGCTCGAGGATGGTTCTTTTCACTTTCAGCAATTATGTTCTTTAATGCGGTTGTTTAGAAGTAATGGCGCAGCGCTACATCTGATCTTCCTCCTTCGGGAACACAAAATAGTTAAAGGGTGAAAAGACGGTAATGGCGGTGGCTTAAAAGAATGGGTATAAATGTGGGGCATGGATCAGGACATAAAGTAGCTGCTGCTGTTCAACTTTTCACTGCATTTGAAATTATAATTTCAACACTCCCCTATAATTTCAACTGTTGGGTTATCAGTCATACCCAGACGTTTCCTTAAAAAATCAAAACTTTTCTGGTCCAATGGCTTGGTCAGAATATCCGTAACCTATTCCTGAGTCCTACAATGTTGTAAAACAATTTCTCCATTGTTCACCAATTCTCTGATGTAGTGAAACTTTGTGTCAATGTGTTTCATTGTCTTGTGGAACACAAAATACTTGGACAATGCAATAGCTGAGCTATTGTCACAAAAAATAACTGTTATTGTTGCCTGCTCTTGACATAGACTTCTTAGCATTCTCCTCATCCAAACCGCTTGAAACGTTGTTGTTGTAGCTATCACATACTCTGCTTCTGCTGTAGACAATGCCACAATTGGTTGTTTCTTGGAAGCCCATGAAATGGCTCCTGAACCTATGTGAAAAACGTAACCAGATGTGCTTTTCCGGTCATCTACACTCCCATCCCAATCACTATCTATGTATCCAACCAAATCTGAACATTCTGAAATAGTATAAAAAAGGCCATACCTTTTTGTACCTTTAACATACCTCAAAATTCTCTTTGTTGCCTGCCAATGTGTTTCTTTTGGCCTCTCCATGAATCTATAAATTAAACTAACAGCATGCATTATTTCCAGCCTAGTTGCAGTTAAATATATAAGGTTGCTAACTATGCTCTTGTATACGCTAGGGTCAAAATCCTTGCTGCCATCCTCTTTGCTGAGTTTTAATCCCATCACTGTGGGAGTAATTGCTGCCTTGATGTCCTGCATGTTAAATCTGCCCAAAACTTCATTTACATATTTTTCCTGCGAAATAAAAATTCCATTTTTATTTTGATCTACTTCTATTCCTAAGAAGTATCTCAGCAAACCCATGTCAGTCATCTCAAATTCTTCTTTCATGACTGATTTGAAATTTTCAATGAGGTAGTCATCATTCCCTGTAAAAATCACATCATCAACATATAACACAACAATTAAAATTTTACCGTCCTTTTCTTTGATGTAAACGGTGGGTTCTCCCTCACACTTCTCAAATCCGTTCTCCGGTAGATAGGAATATGTCCTGCTATACCACGCTCTTCGCACTTGCTTCAGCCCATAAAGAGCTTTATTCAATCTACAAACTTTGTGCTCTTGGCCTTTCTTCTCAAAGCCTAGAGGTCTCTCAACATAAACCTCTTCCATTGACACTACATTCAAGAATTCTGACTTCATGTCCATTTGGTAAACTTTCCATTTGTTTTGTGCTGCTGTGGACAGCACTGCTCTCACGGTTTCCATTCTTGCAACCGGTGAGAAAGTCTCCTCATAATCTCTCCCATACTGTTGCTTGTATCCTTTGACAACAAGTCTTGCCTTGTGCCTTTCTATCTTGCCTTCAACATTACTCTTGGTCTTGTAGACCCATTTAACTCCAATGACTTCTTTATCTTTTGCTAGCTCAACTAAATCCTATGTCTTGTTTCTTTCTATGGCTTTCATTTCCTCATCCATAGCTTCTATCCATTTCTCATCTTTAATTACATCTTCGAAATGAATAGGGTCATCAACATGACAATACAAAGCAAACAAAGAATTCATTCCTTCATCATAAATGTCACTTAAATTTATGAATTTCTTACCTCTTTCATTTGGTGTGCAAGTGCTTGAGGACGCACTTGAAATTCCTCCTTGTGGTGTGCTTAGAGAAGCATTATGATTTCTCCTCAAGGGTGTCTCTTGTTGTCCTTGTGTTGGCACTGCTGTTTGGGGATGTGATTCAGCCAACTCCCCATCATCTTCATCATGAGACAAACAGTTTTTAACATTAACTGTTTTCTCTATGCTTCCATCCCAAGCTTCCTCCTCAATGAATTGAACATCTCTGCTCACAAAAAACTTCTTGGTGGATGTCATATACAACCTGTAAGCTTTGGATTCCTCACTGTATCCAATGAAAATACATTTCTCCCCTTTGCTATCCAATTTCTTCCTTAGCTGATCTGGAATGTGTGCATAAGCCACACAACCAAAAAATTTCATGTGGGTGACTCCTTGCTTTCTCCCACTCCATGCTTCTTCCGGCACTTTATTCATCACTGCTTTTGTAGGACACCTATTCAAAATATATACTGCACAGTGTACAGTTTCAGCCCAATAATCATTTGGCAAATTCTTTGCCTTCAACATGCTCCTCGCCATATCCATGATTGTTCTATTTTTCCTTTCAGCAACTCCATTTTGCTGCAGGGCGTACCTTGCTGTAAATTGCTTATGAATTCAATTTTCTCTGCAAAAACATAAAAATTCTTTAGAGATATACTCACCTCCTCTGTCAATTCTCAAAACCTTAATACGCAACCCACTTTGATTTTCTACAAGTGCTTTGAAATTGTTATCACTTAGAACTAAAGGTTTAATGCATACAGTTATATGCCCTAGTCCGATGACAAAGGTTTATGTTTAACCTGTTTCCATTTTTATTTGCCTCACTTAGGAATCAGAGTTTTAAAGGTTTTTAAGCTTAAATTAGACTTTGCTCCTATTGGCTTTTCTCCACTCATCATTATTCCATAAGTCATGTCTTGTTTATGCCAAGTCACCTTGTCCTTTAGTGATTCCACAGCGCAGTCTTATTGGCCCATTTCGCAGCGCAATCATAGTCTAACAGTTTCGCAGCGTGTAATGATTAAGCCATTTCGCAGCGCATCATTAAAAAATATAACTAACAGCACTGCGAAATCATGGATTCATGCATTCCGCAGCGAATCTTTCCTGAAATGTCAAGTCCACAGGTGAGTCAGCATGTCCGTCCATTTATGCCAGTCTAAGGACCTCTTGAAATCATGTCTGAACGTTCACTTGCCGCTCCTCCACCAATAGATTTTTGATATGCACGGAAATCTCATTCCTAAGAGATTTTACCATGCATAGTCCTTAATTATGGTCGTGAGGGGGGCATGAGTAACCAGTCATGTTCCAAATTTGAATTTCAAGCGAGGTTGTTCAAGCGAGCCTGATTACAAACGAGGCTGAGTTAAAGAGGAAGGTGAATCATCTCGACCGGACTTGTTAGTATTCGGCTGTGAAGATTTCCGAGTTAGAATTTGGCTGTGAGAATTTCCAAGTTAGAATTTGGCCGTGAAAATTTCAAAGTGAAGATGGAGAGAAAGGAGCACACGTCCGATAAATGCCAAAGGAATGAACCTGAAGGCCTAGACATAACCTTGAGAGATGAAGGCGTGAAGAAGGCGTTTAAAGATGCCGGGTGTTGGAGATTTTGTAAAAAGCTACAAGGAGGGCATGCACAGGTAACAAAAGAGTTTGCACTTAATTTTACTGGTTTGAATTCAAAGGTTGCCATGTTAGAGATATCGGTTTCTCCAGAAGCAATAGCTGTTGTGACCGAGATACCAAAAGGCCAGGAAGAATGGTTTAAAAACTTTAAATTTGATAGAAATCCTTGTAAGGAGTTCTTAAAAGAAGCATATGTAAATGAGGATTATACAAAAGCAGTGCCTAGGTTCTATCTCAAGGAACAGTATGCTCTTCTTCTTACCTGCATTCAGAAGTATTTAACCTGTGAGGAAAGATACAATAAGGTTCATCCTCATCATTTCAAATTGCTCCTGCATTTTACCAGGAAGGTCTCCATAGACATTCCATTTTATTTATTTCGCAGTCTAAGTAAAATGTGTGATAAGGTGCAGCTCAGGAAAGAGGACTGTGAAACCTCTTTATTTCACCATGGCCAGATTAAGTTGTTGATTCTAGATAGCCTCCAGAAGATAGGCCGAGAGTGGAATTCTTTTATCTTTATGGCTGGTTTCCAAAGCAAAACTGGTCTTACTCCTCAACCAGTCAGAGAGTTTACAATAGCTGAGCTTCAAAGGGAGGCAAGAGCTAAAAAGAAAACCAAACCACAGCCACCAAAACCAGTGAAGCCGTCAGTCATTCAAGAACAGCCTCAGAAAACAACAAAGGAGAAGGCTCAGGGTAAGATGACTGTACCCAAAGTAAATAAACCTGAAGCAGTCACAAGGGTGAGGACAAGGAGCCAGATTAATAAAGAGAAAGGCAAAGCTATAGTTATCGAAGAGAGCCCTGTGTCTAAGGCAAGCCTAAATGATCTATTACAGGCTATTAAGTTAGAACAGTCTAAACCGATTGAGATTGATTTGACACAATCACCACAGGTAAAGGTTAAGAAAACAAAGGCCTCAAAAAGGCTTAAGTTTGATGAGCCAGCCCAAGAATTTGTTTTCAAGCCAAGAAGACCCATGACTAGGAATTTCCAGCAGGTACAGGAAGCACTGCCCAAAACAGAGGAAAAGGGGAAAGGAACACGACCTCAACAAAAAAGCAGCAAAAGTAAAGCAGCCATTACATCTCAAGAAGATTATGTGGCAGCCATGAAAAGCCAAATAGAAGCAGCTGAGGAAGAAATCAACCAACTGAAGAAATCCGCTGAAGACTTGAAGGCAGAGCTAAGCCGGGTACCTAATAAATGAATTCACTTTTCTGGAAAGATTTTGTTCCCAATTTTGCTAATTTTGCTTAAATATTAGTGTTTTGAAGATGTTTAAATCCCCGCTACACATGTGAAGCATCAAAGCGAGTTTTTGGCAACCGATGGTTGGATGATATGAGCTCTCGGGTTAAAAAAATAAACTATTTTAAATTAAACAGCAGTTTCGTAGCGTGCTACGAAACTGCTGTAGATGATGTTTTTTAAAAAAACGCAGACAGACAGTTGATTTTATGAGCGGGAGTTTTTGAAAAAGGCACACCTTTCCATCACCAAAGCCTACAGCATATCTAAAACGTGGCCACGTTCCATTCTTTGGGATATTAAAGACTCAAAAAGGTGTTGTTCATGTTCGAGCAAATTATGCAATAAAGAAGTCGAGAAACAGGGGACATCTCCGAATACCACGGGCAGATAGGGATTCAGCGCTTAAAGGCCAATATGGCATATTTAATATCCAGCTCAGCCAAATCTAAAGGGAACCAGGTGTCAAAGGACGAGGATTAGCCACTATGGCACGAAGATGGAGTTAGAGTCATAATCTATTTAGGACTTTTTAAAAGTTACAATCAACAGTTTATTTGTATTTAATAGACAGTTAAATAGTTGATAGGTGTCTTTGGAGATAAGGATCGAGTTAAAGTTCCCCTCATGCTGGAGGAGGAAACTCGAATTAGTTAGAATAAGGATTATATATAGCTGAGACAACAATGTAACAAGGGTTGGAGATTTGATAACAGAAAGTACTGTTTTAGCTTATGTAAAGACCATTTTCAGTAATACAAAGCATCTACTTTTCTTCTCAGGATTCACAAAGGATTTGTCATGTTCAGAATATGTGTTTTGTTCTTCCCTTTATGTCTTTTTCAGTTGCATGGATGCATAATCACTCAGAATTCACTGATTGTGCTCTGATTTCCTGTATGCATGTGTGAACTGTGGTTTCATATAAGTTGTATTCTGAACATTTAAATGTTAAGTGCCCTGACTTCTATGCAAAGGTAGTGTCATTGTTTACAGAAGCTTGATTGACTCCATAAGCCCAATGGGAACTTATAAAATGTTTATCCAGCCACTATATTTGTCTATGTTGTTACATCACAAGAGTTAGCCATCTTATCATTAATAAAAAATCATAAACCCCTTTGAGAGAGCCCTCTCAGGCTAAGGAGGCTAAGCCTTAGTTAAAAGCTAGGTTTGAAATAGTTACTTAGAGTCATCCTGACCAGCAGCCTATCAGGCTTGATTTTGAGATAACATTTTGGTGCGTCTGCCGGGAGTCTGAAGATTACTCATTCTCAAAAAAGTATGTTGCTGAACTTCTGAAGGTAGCAGGAGCTCAGAAAGGTTTTCGAGGCTGCATTCTACCTTGGTGACTCCATTCAATCTTAAAGTTAAAAAGGTGGCTTCGAAAGGAAGATACACAAGGAGTAATCCTGACCCAAACCACCTAGTCCTGTGGATAATCCCAACATTATCTCCAGGGGCAGGCAAAGATTTTCTGATATACCAGGTACTTCAAACATTTCAAAATCTTTGTTTCCTGAATTTTCTAGAAGTCCTGAAGATAAAATTGTTGATGATAAAATTAAAGAAGTATTGTTGAGGTCTGAAAACGAAGAAGAGCTTATTGGAATTATTCTAGATTTACAAAAAAGAGGCATTGATACTTCATCTTTAGTGTCAGAAAAAGATAAGGAAGAGTTTTGGGAGGTTGTTACTTCAGAATTGTTATTAGAGGAAGAGGACTTAAACCAGCTCAAAGAGCTTGATCCTTTTGAAGTTTTGCTTAAATATAAAACTGATTTACCTCTCCCAAATTGGAGTTCTTTTGTCAGTGGTTTGCAAAGTCCAAATAGCCATTTCCGAATTAATACTTTGTCTTCTGCCTCTGTTAGTCCAAATAGTCCTCAGACAATACCTACTTCCACTGGTCATACTATACCTGTTGTCACTGCTCCCCAGTTCATTTTGGCTATACCTCCTAGGTATGTGCCTCTGGCCCTCCCTGCTGTTTTACATGATCTTCCTAGCAAATATGCTGCTAGGATTCCAACATGGGAAGGTGATGAAGATATTACAGCAGAGGAACATGTGGATAGGTTCAATGATTTTATTGACAGGGAGGAAGTGGATGATGAAGATGTAAAACTAAGATTGTTTGCTCAAACTTTTATTGGGGAAGTCAGATAATGGTTTAAAGCCCTTAGAGATGGAAGCATTGACAGTTGGGTAGAGTTTGAAGACAGCTTTATAAGGAAATGGGGAAATAGAACCAACCATGTTCAAGCCCTTACAGAATATAACAATCTTAGGAGAGCTCCAGAGGAAACAATTCAAAATTTCTCTAAGAGGTTTAACAAAATATATAATTCCATTCCAGCTCATTTGAAACCTCCTGGAGCTTTGGCACAGTTGAGATATGCTGAATCATTTGATTCAGATTTTTCCCTTTTACTCAGAGAAAGGGAATCTTCCTCTCTTGCTGACATGAAAAATGATGCAATTAAGGTAGAGGTGAACATGACTTCTTCTAAGAAATCTAAGATGGCAAAGTCTAAGTTGAAGGAGGAAGAGAAGCCTTCTACATCAGCTCAAGAAGACAAGCTTGAAACCATGATGAAAACCATGGAGAAATTGATGGATAGATTAGCTCTTAGGACTGCTTCTGCTCCTCCAGCACAGCAAGAACCTCAATTTAGGAACCCTCAGTTTAGAAGATCCCAGAATCAGCAAAGGCCAAGAGATAACCGAAATCAGTAGGCCGATCCTCCAGTAAGGCCTCCTTTCCAACATAATTTGGTGGACGAAGAGGATGAACCTGAAGTCCCTGAGGAATCAATTCATTGTTTAGATGAAGATGGATCAGGAATTTTCTTGACCAAAGAGGAACATGACGAGTCCAGCATGATAAAATCAGAAGAAGAACCTTCAGATTTTGTGAAGGGCTATCAACATGCTATTTTTGAGATGCAAAAGCAATATAATCTTAGGAATAGAGATGTTCCTATTACAGCAAACAAAGTACAGATTAAAAAGAATACCTCAAGGACAGCTGATGATAAAAAGGAAAAAGAAAAGGTTGTTGAAGGTAAAGATGATCCTCCTCTTGACGAAAAGGACATTCAGAATTCCTTCTCCTCCAAAAGAAATTGACAAGACTACTTCTGTTTTTAGTATTGAGAATGAGATTGCAAAAATTAAAATATCAGTCCCTTTTAATGAAATTCTCAAGGTAGACAAATACAGAAGCAAAATTGTTGAAATGCTAAATTCACAACCTGGAGTGGCTGATATCCTAAATGTACAAGAAGATAATCCTATTATCTATTTGGGTCCAAGACTTGAGGATGAACAGAATGAAGAGTTTCCTCCTTTCTACATAAGCATTACCATTCATGATATGACTCTACATAATGCTATGTTAGATTCGGGAGCATCACATAATCTTATGCCTAAGGTAATCATGGAAAGATTGGGGTTAGAGGTTACTAGACCATACAAGGATTTATTTTCTTTTGATTCAAAGAGATTCCATTGCATTGGGTTGATAAAAGATCTAGTTGTGGGGCTTACACAGATTCCAGCAAAAACAACTGTTATGGACGTTGTTGTTGCAGACATTCCACCTAAGTTTGGAATGCTTCTTTCAAGGTCATGGGTAGCAAAGATTAAGGGCACAATGCATATGGATCTTACATATGCTACCATTCCAGTGTTTGGTGAACAAAGGAGGTTGTATCGAGAAACAAGGATGGCCTACATGGTGAGCAGCAAAGAAAGGCCTCAGAATTTTCATATTTACTCATGTGATACTGGTCTTGGTTCAACCATTCTTTTCAATGAATCAGTTGGGAGAGAATTAGAAGACAAACCTGCAGAAAATCAGAGTCAAGAAGGACAGCAAGAAGAGGAAGAAGAAATCATGGGCTGCTGGACATTGTACTTTGATGGATCAGCAGGAAAAGAAGGAGCTGGAGCTGGCATTTGGATCACTAGTCCAACTGAAGAAAGTAAGTTTCTTTCATACAAATTAAACTTTGACTGTACCAATAATATGGCTGAGTACGAGTCTCTAGTTTTAGGTTTGGAAGCCTTGATAAAGTTGAAAGCCAAAAACATTGCTGTTTGTGGAGATTCTGAGTTGGTAATCAAACAAATAGAAGGTTCATATCAAACCAAAGATGCAAGAATGAGAGCATACAGAAATTTAGTGTTGGACATGTTAGAAAATTTTCAAACCTACTCTTTTAGCATCAAAACTAGAGACCAAAACTCTATTGCAGACTCTCTTGCCGTTTCAGCCAGCCTATTTATTATTCCTAAGCACTCTTCTGATGGTTATGAAGTGGAGGTTCGCCATAGACCAGTCATACCGGATAATATCATAAACTGGCAAGTTTTTGAAGATGATCAGCATCTTAGAAATTTTATTGAATTAAAGGAAGAGTTTGAGCACAGTCAGATAGATCAACAGAACATGTTGATAGAGTCAAAAGAGAGTCCTGAAGTTTTACAGTTACAAAACAATTTAATCCCAAAGGGCCTCATTCCCTTGGAAAAATTGTTTGATCAAAATGATGTGTTCAAAGCACCAAGATTACAAGCTAATGAGGAGGAAGTAGAAAACTGTAATTTAGGTGACTCAGTTATGCCTAAGATGGTGAAGATTTCAAAGTTCCTTCCAGCTGATATGAAGATCAAATATGTTGAGATGATGAAAAGATTCATTGATGTTTTTGCATCGAGCTATGCTTATTTAAAACAATATGATTCTTCAATCATACAACATACCATCCCTATTAAGCCGAATGAGAAGCCTTTTAAGCAGAAGGTAAGAAGGATTAATCCTCTTTTAATGCCTCTGATTGAAAAAGAAGTGAAAAAGCTTTTTGATGCCAAAATCATTGTACCAATTAGATTCTCAAATTGGCTTGCTAACTTGGTACCAGTCAGAAAAAAGAATGGGGAGATCAGAATTTGCATAGACTTCAGGAACTTAAACAAAGCTTCATTGAAAGATAAGTACCCTCTCCCCAAAATGGATTTTATTTTGCAAAACATTGTTTGCTCACAAAGGATGTCTATGCTTGATGGCTTCTCAGGGTACAATCAGATTCTTGTCCACCCAGATGATCAGGAGAAGACTGCTTTCACTACACCATGGGGAACATTCATGTACGCAAAAATGCCCTTTGGCCTCATGAATCAGGAGCAACTTTCCAGAGGGCAATGGATATTGCTTTTGCTGAAGAAAAGGACAAATCAGTGGTGGTTTATCTTGATGATATCACAGTTTTTTCAAAGAAGGAAGAAGACCACTTAAAACACCTTGAAAGGGTCCTACTTAAGTGTAGGAGGTTTGGTATTTCTCTAAACCCAACCAAAATTATTTTTGCTTTAACTTCTGGCAAACTACTTGGGCATATTATTTCTGAAGAGGGAATTAGGATTGATCCTACTAGAGTTAGTGCAATTCAAAAGTTAGATTTACCAAGGAGCAGGAAGGAAATTCAATCTTTTCTTGGGAAAGTTAACTTTGTTAGAAGATTCATCCCTAACTTTGCTGAAGTAGTCAAGAACATAACAAAGATGTTAAAAAAGGGAGCAGATTTTAAAGGGATAGCTGAAGCAAAGGAATCATTTGAAAAGATCAAGAAAGCACTTACTCAAGCACCAGTCCTCATCAGCCTGGATTTTACCAAGCAGTTTCTGATCTTCACATTTGCTTCTGATGACACAATTGCTGGAGTTTTATTGCAAAAAGGAAATCAAGGTACTGAACAGCCTATTTCTTTCTTTAGCAAAACATTGGCTAATGCTGAATTGAAATATAATATCCTAGAGAAACAAGCTTATGCATTGGTGAAAGAAGTTAAGGATTTTAGGATTTATGTTTTGCACTCTCACATTGTTGCATACGTGCCAAATACTATTATAAAAGATATTCTAACACAAGCTGATCCAGATGGAAAAAGGGGAAAGTGGATAGCAAAGTTGTTGGAGTATGATATTGAGATCAAACCCACCAAATTGTTAAAAGGTCAAGGCCTAGCCAAATTGTTGACTCAGTCAAATCTGGACTGTATTGATATTAATTTAAACATAGAAATCTCAGAAATTTCTGAAGATGAAGAAGAGATAGTCCAGATTAATGAAAAATTCTTGATCTCAAAATGGTATAAGGATGTAACATTTGTTTTGCAGCATAATAGAGCTCCAGATAACCTATGAAAATCCAAAGCTCGGTTTACCAAGTTAAAATCTCTCATATATTTTGTGCATGACCAAAATTTGTTTTGGAAAGATGCAGGAGGGATATTATTGAAGTGTCTCATTGAAGAAGAAGCTGATAAAGTAACTGATGAATTTCATAAGGGTGATTGCAGAGGTCATCACTATTGGAAAGCCACTACAAACAAGGTTTTGAGAGCTATCTATTTTTGGCCAACCATGTTCAGAGATATTTATAAAAAGATAGCCACATGCCATGAATGTCAAGTCTTCGAAGGGAAGAGAAAGCTCATCCCAATGCCCTTGGTTCCTATTTATGTTGAAGCACCCTTCCAGCAGTGGGGATTAGATTTTATAGGGGAAATCCATCCTCCCTCATCAAGACAGCATCGCTGGATTCTCACAACCACCGATTACTTTACAAAGTGGATAGAGGCAATACCCACAAGGCAAGCAAATGATTCAGTGATTATTTCTTTCTTAGAAAATAATATATTATCAAAATTTGGTTGCCCAATCAAGATCATTACAGATAATGCTCAAGCTTTCAAGTCCAAAAGAATGATTAATTTTTGTCATCAATATCACATATCCCTTGGACATTCCACTGCATTATCCATAGGGAAATGGTTTAGCTGAGTCTTCAAACAAGAGTCTTGTCAGAATCATTAAGAAGCTGCTGCAAGAAAATAAAAAGGCTTGGCATTTGAAACTGAAATATGCCTTGTGGGCTGACCGGATTTGCACAAAAAGATCCATTGGGACATCACCATATGAGCTTGTGTATGGGACAGAGGCTATATTTCCAACATCTCTCGGAGTACCAGTAGTGAAGCCGATTCAAGGATTAGAAGAGGAGCCAAATGCTATACAGCGCAGGATAAATCAGCTCATAGCTTTGCAGGAAAAAAGGAACGAGGTGTTTGAAGGTCATCAACAAAGCCAAAATAGGGTCAAAAGAGCATTTGACAAAAAGATCAAAGAGGTTACATTTCAGATTAATGACAAAGTCCTCAAATGGGAAGCCAGAATTGAGGAGAAGGGTAAACATGGTAAGTTTGAAAATTTGTGGAAAGGGCCGTATTAGATTTCTGCTTTCCATGGGAATAACACCTATATTCTGCAGGAGATTGATGGAACACCATATGCTGGAGGACCTGTTAATGGCAGGTTCCTAAAGCATTACAATTGATTGAATTTCGACCAAGTGTCTCAGAAACATTGTACATAACCGTTTTGCTAGTTTTTCTTGTTGTAAATAATTGACAAGCTGAACACGAAGCTTAAGCCCGAGGTGAAGGCCCACAAAGCTAAAAGGAATTCTTGTCAACTCTGTTTATGTTTTCAGGAAATGGATAAGACACTGGACCTGCGAGTTCTTAGTGTACTACAGGAGCACACTATCCCAAGTGGAGCCACTGTTATCACTTAGAACTAAAGGTTTAATGCATACAGTTATATGCCCTAGTCCGATGACAAAGGTTTATGTTTAACCTGTTTCCATTTTTATTTTCCTCACTTAGGAATCGGAGTTTTAAAGGTTTTTAAGCTTAAATTAGACTCTGCTCCTATTGGCTTTTCTCCACTCATCATTATTCCATAAGTCATGTCTTGTTTATGCCAAGTCACCTTGTCCTTTAGTGATTCTGCAGCGCAGTCTTATTGGCCCATTTCGCAGCGCAATCATAGTCTAGCAATTTCGCAGCGTGTAATGATTAAGCCATTTCGCAGCGCATCATTAAAAAATATAACTAACAGCGCTGCGAAATCATGGATTCGTGCATTCCGGAGCGAATATTTCCTGAAATGTCAAGTCCATAGGTGAGTCAGCATGTCCGTCCATTCATGCCAGTCTAAGGACCTCTTGAAATCATGTCTGAACGTTCACTTGCCGCTCCTCCACCAATAGATTTCTGATATGCACGGAAATCTCATTCCCAAGAGATTTTACCGTGCATAGTCATTAATTATGGTCGTGAGGGGGGCATGAGTAACCAATCATGTTCCAAATTTGAATTTCAAGCGAGGCTGTTCAAGCGAGCCTGATTACAAGCGAGGCTGAGTTAAAATGGAAGGTGAATCATCTCGACCGGACTTGTTACTATTCGGCTGTGAAGATTTCCGAGTTAGAATTTGGCTGTGAGAATTTCCAAGTTAGAATTTGGCCGTGAAAATTTCAAAGTGAAGATGGAGAGAAAGGAGCACAGGTCCGGTAAGTGCCAAAGGAATGAACCTGAAGGCCTAGACATAACCTTGAGAGATGAAGGCGTGAAGAAGGCGTTTAAAGATGCTGGGTGCTGGAGATTTTGTAAAAATTTGCAAGGAGGGCATGCACAGGTAACAAAAGAGTTTGCACTTAATTTTACTTGTTTGAATTCAAAGGTTGCCATGTTAGAGATATCGGTTTCTCCGGAAGCAATAGATGCTGTGACCAAGATACCAAGATGCCAGGAAGAATGGTTTAAAAACTTTAAATTTGATAGAAATCCTTGTAAGGAGTTCTTAAAAGAAGCATATGTAAATGAGGATTATACAAAAGCAGTGCCTAGGTTCTATCTCAAGGAACATTATGCTCTTCTTCTTACCTGCATTCAGAAGTATTTAACCTGTGAGGAAAGATACAATAAGGTTTATCCTTATCATTTCAAATTGCTCCTGCATTTTACCGGGAAGGTCTCCATAGACATTCCATTTTATTTATTTCGCAGTATAAGTAAAATGTGTGATAAGGTGCAGCTCAGGAAAGAGGACTGTGAAACCTCTCTATTTCACCATGGCCAGATTAAGTTGTTGATTCTAGATAGCCTCCAGAAGATAGGCCGAGACTGGAATTATTTTATCTTTATGGCTAGTTTCCAAAGCAAAACTGGTCTTACTCCTCAACCATTTAGAGAGTTTACAATAGCTGAGCTTCAAAGGGAGGCAAGAGCTAAAAAGAAAACCAAACCACAGCCACCAAAACCAGTGAAGCCGTCAATCATTCAAGAACAGCGTCAGAAAACAACAAAGGAGAAGACTCAGGGTAAGATGACTGTACCCAAAGTAAATAAACCTGAAGCAGTCACAAGGGTGAGGACAAGGAGCCAGATTAATAAAGAGAAAGGCAAAGCCATAGTTATCGAAGAGAGCCCTGTGTCTAAGGCAAGCCTAAAT
>APFE030780007.1:0-16430 GCA_000404065.3 Pinus taeda | reverse complement strand
ACGGCTTGAAGTTAGCTTTAGTCGAAAACTAAATATTTTCCTCAATGTTTTTTATTTTCCGAGATCACACTAAGGCGTGGCGGAAAAGAGCATACGCATGAGAAAAATCCTTCCTTTCTGTTTCTGATTTGCCCAGATCGCACAGAGTCGCGGGGCAAAGAGCATACGTAGAAATGAAAGGTATAGATCCGGTAATAAGAAAAACAAAGAGCTAAATAAATCGAAATAAACAGTAAGAAAATAACTAAAAACTACAAATAAACACTATATACCTCCAGATCTTAAAAGAGGCATAGCTAGGGCTACTGGAAACCTTTTCGCGTCAAACGAAAGGGGTTCCTCACTGGAACAGATGCTCCTAACACAATAGAGCAGTCCTCTCGGCCCGAAAACAGTCAGTAACAGTAGATCTAGGAAACGACAATCGGATGCAATTCTACCGACTTCAAATTTAGATCACCAATGGATGCGGCCCTCAAATAGCTCTGATACCATGTAAGAATTTACAGGGTAAGTTCCTCAGACAGAACACCAAAGGACACCGCTCACAAACAGATCACAGATCAATACACCAATATTGTTGACGTGGTTAAAACCCTCAAAGAGGGAAACAGTCCACGGCTTGAGCCAACGCAGCCACTTCAGGCAATTTATTAATTAAAGGAAGGAAAATTTAAATAAGCTTTTCTCATGAACGGTTACCCTACAAATGACCCTCCATGCTCTTTAAATAGAGATCATGGACCAATTGGGTGTTAAGCCACGGATCAAGTGTCGGTAATACAAATGAGAGATTGAACAGTCGAATCACTACATATCGTGACCGTCAGATTGTAAGTTACAAAAGTACATAGTAAAAAAACACACTTTACCTAACTCTATACTAGACCAAGTTATACTTAACTATTTCCTATGTGTCGGAATATCCTAACATACAATCCCATCTCTCTATGAAATTCGATGTACAAAATAATAACATAGATGTTGACGAACAAACTTAGTGGTGTTTTCTTTAAATTCATTTGGGAAGAGTAGTTTGGTTTTATGTTCAATGGGCAAATTTACAAGGCAATGGGAGCAGCACAGGAAGGTTTCCATACAATTAAAGTTAAAAAATAGATTGCAATGGTGATGAAATTAGACTTGGCAATGCTTATGACAAAGTGAACAAGCTATATCTCATATTAATATTGATTCAAATAGGGATGAGAGTTTGAGTGGATAACTGGGTAATGGGATATCTATCCTCAGATACATTTATAGTTTTAACTTTTAATAAATGGTTCACCTTCCAAGTTTTTCTATGCTACAAGCGGTCTAAGGCAGGGGTGCATGACATCCCCCCCCTTTCTTTTCTCACTGGATGCTGAAAGGTTAAGTAGGATGGTAACAACTTGCAAAAGGGAACATTCTATCAAGGGCATCACAATGGGGAATTCCTTAACTTTGTCTTACTTATTATTTATAGATGATGTCATTTGGTTTGAAATCAGATCAATAACCAAAGCTGTAAAGTATATGGAAATTCCCGATCTATATTGCAAAGCTATGGAAAGCAGAAGAAATTTATAGATCGATATTGTAATGCTGCAAGGATGCAGGTGAATATCCACAAGTGCTATATTTTATTTAATGGACTTGGGGAAGAACTAGAAAGACAGTGAGCTGATATAATGTCCTTTACCTCAGTGCATTTTCAAAATGCGCTAAAATATCTCTAGTTTCACCTAAAACCTAATGGATACAGATTTAAAGATTGGCATTGGCTTTATAGAAAAACTAAAGAGAGGGTGACAAAGTGGTTATACACATGGTTATCAAGGGATGGAAGGTTGACTTTGTGAAATCCGTGTTGGATGCAATTCTTGCGTTCACTTTCAGGATTACTCCAAAAGTGTTCACATTGTGCTTGGGGTACTTCATAAAATTTGACTTACGTGGTGTATGTTTAGCCCTTGGATGGTCTGAGAAGGATAAGAACATGAGAGATAGTCTTGATCAATTTGAGTAGTTGAGATAGTTTGCTTAGTAAATGCTTGACCTCAAATGGTTGTTGGCCTGGTGTTCTTCTTTTAGGCATTGGAGCTCTTTTAGCAATGTAGTGGACACACTTCAATAGGGCCCATCACAACCTAGTTGGCATGTTGCAGCTTGGATTCCTATTCAGAGGATTGGAGATGGCCCAAGGACACTTAGAACTTCAACAATATTTTTGCAAGGGAAGCTAACCCAATGGAGTATATTGCTTAGGAAGACCAATGAACGCCATGGAGGGATGTGAGAAGAGTGTGCACTAACCTTGTATTCACTCTTATTATGAGATGTGAGAAGAGTTTGCACTAACCTTGTATTCACTCTTGTGATGAGATGTGAGAAGAGTGTGCACTAACCTTTCTCTCCCTCTCTCTCTATAGTCTTTACATGCGAGCTTGATCTTTCTTGAATCACTGGGGTTTCTTGGTCCTTTTGGAGTATCTTGCAATAACTTGGAGGTTTGGGGTTAGGGTTTATCCCTTGGAGATTGGAGATTAAGGTTTTGTGATAAAACCCTTGGGTGAAATTGTGAAGGAAAAGAGGACACGACGTCTTGCCTTGGAGGCTGTCTTGGAGTGATTCTTAGTACTTACATATTGGATCCTTTTGGTTCCTAGGGTTTTGTTGATTTGCCCTAGGTAGCATTTGGAGAGCTGGGAGAATTTGTACTCGCCTTCAGAGAAGACTACGGTATATGCATGTATTCATCTTAAGCATATTAATGAAGTTTCCGGCTGTCCAAAACTTGTGCAATTTCCAGATTTGACTTTCAGCTATATGTATTCTTTATGCATTGTTATTTGCAGCCATATATGACTTGCTGATTTGACATTGAGTAAAAAGACAACTGCTGAGTGATTTAACATCTAATGAATAATATAAAAGGCTGATTTTACTACTGTGTTGTTGCCGTTGTATTCATGTTATTACTGCTATAAGAGAGTAATTTCAGATCTGGTTATTAGCTGATAAGTTGCCCTAAAAGGGCTGAAACTTATCCGCTTGGTTTGTATCTTTTCTCCTTGAATTACCATGGAGTTTGGGCTGTTTGGAAGTCAAACATTGTACTCTTTTCATTGTTGTTTACTACCTTGTTTTATAGTAGCCCTAAAGCTAAAAATTCAAAGGACTGAGATTTGAGAAACTTTCAAGTTGATAGGGAAATTTATCTGATTCAGAACTTCTGTGATTCATCTTGTATTCGAGATTGTTTTTTCGAATTAATCACATTAAGATTTTTTTCGAACCAACTACGGTAGTTCATCCTCAGAAAATCTATGTTTTACATTGAATTTTGAATTCCAAAGAATTTCCGCATATTGTTTTTTTGGTTATCCTTTCCTCACATTCCAAAAGGGATTTTGGAAAAAAAGGACAAAGATGCTTCAGTTTCTGGCGGACAAGAAAAGGAAGGTATTCTCCTGGTCAAGTGGAAAATATATATATATCTGATATTTCAAAAAGAAATCGAAATATGCATACACTCTGGAGGATAAAGTCTCCCTGCTTTTTCCAGAACCGAAAGACCAAAACACCTGCCTTAAAAAGTCTGCTTCTATAGTCATCCACTTGAGCAGGCGAATTCCCAAACACCCAAATAAAAGATTTGCCATAACAGTGCACAGTGAAACTATTTGATGATTGTAATTAGATTTTAAAAAGTGTCTAGAGTTTAGGTTTAAAACCATAGAACCAATTTCGCAGTCGACGCCGTCGTTCTTAGTGAGAGATTCGGAAAATTGCTCGATATCAAAGGAGACTCCTTCCATGGGATTCTCTCGTATTTTCCTCAATCTTTCTTCGATTTCCTCCATAAGAGACTCCCTCTCTCGCGTCTTTGCATTCGAAATCGCCACTGCGCACACAACGCCTCTGCTCTTGTTCCTCTTCTGGTTCTTCCCGCGAGGCTGAGACAGTGACCGATACTGTGACTGCCATTGCCTCGGCCTTGAGCAGCATTTATTGCTACTGCGAGAGCATGTGAAGAAGGTTCCTGAAAGGGTTAATTGCTGGGCTACTGCTGCCATGATCATAATCGTAACACAATCAGCAGCAGAGAGCGTGTGAAAGTGAGAATGAGGGGAGGAGCGTGGAGTCTACTAGGTGGGTTCTGGATATGAGGCTGAAAATACCACCAAGCATATCCTATGGTGTCAATAATTTGTAAGCCAGTTAATCCTCGTGACATTTTCTATCTGGTCAAATCAAGGCCACTCACTTCAATGACATATTTTTTAATTATTGAAAAATTGGTGTGCATATAATCCCGTGAAGGTTAGTTTGTTTGTATTATTTTTCCACGGTAATTTGCTTGTATATATCCTTGTTAACTGAGCACCAGATAGGATATTCCACACAAGTATTTTTCTGGTTAGTTTGTTTGTATTATTTTTCCACGGTAATTTGCTTGTATATATCCTTGTTAACTGAGCACCAGATAGGATATTCCACACAAGTATTTTTCTTCCAATTTGGTCTGTACATGGAAAATTCAAGTAGATATTGATGCACTCATTTGATTTGTTGAGATACATACATTTAAAGAAAATTTAAGATATAAAATTTATAAATTTGATCGAAATATTAAATTAAATATAATTTAAAAAGTTATATTTATGAAAGGGGAAATGAATTTTTAAATAAATTATTAGGATAAAATTGGTTGTTACACATGGGAAAATGGTTTGTTATATATGGGATGTAAAGTAGACCGTGAAAGAGCGTTTTGTCTAGGCACTCTGTGGTTAAAAGATCACTGATTCAAAACCTGGTAGGTACAAATCAAATTATGAGTATCATGGTTTCTCCAACCACAAGGAGTAACTTAGTAGGTATAGATCAAATTATGAGTATTATGGTTTCTCCAGTCACAAGTTACTCCTACCAATTTGCAAACAAACGGATAAACAAAAATACTTCACTATTTAAATAATAATAATTTCTTTTTTATTTTCATTTTTAAGTATATTTCTCATGTTTTAAAAATAATGAGTGATAATAAGCTTTTACATTCAAAGTTGATATTTTTGTTGACTTTTTCTTTTTTAATAATGAAGTGTTTCAGGAAGAACTTCAATGCTAACATTGAGAGAATAGCTTCATCCCTCAATCTTATGAATTGGACAAGATGTTTGCTATAATTTTGCCTTTATAAGCAAGGTGTAGAGGTAAGCAATGTGCCCTCCTAAGCCTTAAGATATATATAAGCAGCAGTATTGTTTGTGGTGATGGCTTTGTAAATTTCAAATTTCAAATTTTAATTGCAACCTTCTTTATCAAGCACTTTAATTTTTGCAACTCCTGTAGTCAAAGTTTTGAAGAGCAAAAGAAAAGAAAATGTATGAAGCAATTTTCCTCTCCTTTCATGTTTAAGTCTCTTTGAGGCCACTATCTCAACTCTCAATCTTAGTGGCCAAGAACATTCATTTTCATGCTTAAAAGATATAAAATCATAGCATGAGTTTAGATTTTATGGGGAGAAAAATCATTACAGATTCATATTAACATTATTTTTAAGAAAAATGTCACTTAACTCACCTTAGGGAAAACTAAATAACATATAAGCAAATGTAATACGCAGCATTGCTGCTTAGTACCTATTTCTTATGCAAAAATTAATTGATAGCAGAAGTTATTGTTAATTATTAAAACTTGTGATTTGCAAGGTTCCATTTTGTAGGCGACATTATAATAGTTTAGATCTTCTTCAACTTTCGAATTTAGGTTTCTACTTTAGAATATTAAAAAGAAAAATCAAAATATTAAAACAAATAGAATTGTTAAAGTTTTTAAGTAGGAAGACTTTTTAAGTTGAATTCATAAAGTTAATATTCAAAAATGTTTACTTAAAACAATGAAAATTCTATTTTGTATTAAAATCAAGTATAATAAAAAAATTCACAACAAATGGCATCAATTGGCTTATGTTTGCTCTCTATATTCTTAAAGAACTAATGCATCTACAAATGCTTATAAGTATTTATCTTGCTTTATTTGACAACTTGATATTTCAAGCCCTTCTACCACTCCTACACAAGTTGCCCATAAAATTAAGCTAGCTATTAAAAGTAGGTAAAAATGTTTGAAAGAAAAACATTTAATATCATAAAATCAAGCTAGCTATTAAAGGTAGGTAAAAATGTTTGAAAGAAAAACATCATGTAATATTAAAGGAACACATAATTAATTATAAAAATGCATGTTGACTTAGGGGCATACCAAAGCGCTATAAATATTTATAATGGAGGGGACATTGTTTTTTCTTGTCAATACATTATGTTATTTTGAAATATGTTGTTAGTAAATTAATAGTTAAGTTTACAATAGAAAAATATTTGTAGGTTTTGGGAGACTTTAAGTTATTAATAGATTAGATTGGAAATCAATGTCAAAATTGAGACTATAATATCAGTTCTAATTAGAAATCAATTTATAAAGGTAAAAAGCAATTCTCGTGATTTTTCTCTCTCTCTTGCGCGCACACGCACTGATGGGACCAGCCCAACACTGTTCAGACTTTAGGCAATTAAAATGATTGTCTGGGTGATTATATGATTGGGTAGATATTTGGTTGTGATTATATGTGTGAGGATCAAACCATCGGATATTTTGGAAACAGGTTAGGTGGCATTCAATTACACAATTAAGTCTGTGTACTCGCCTTGGGTTGCGTTTCCCGCTCCTTGCTATGCCAAAACTCTTTCTTTGTCGTTCACTTGGTCATTTTTTCATTGGGCTTGCCGAGGGTTTATTCTATTGTGCTCTGCGAGTTTGAGTATGCAGCTTTGATGCAAGTTCTGGGCATGCCTCTTGGTGACTTATGTCATGGTTCCTTTATGTCTACGTGGTTGTTCTCTGGCCTGGTTCGTTGGGCAATTGTGGTTTTTCCTGCTGTCGCCTGGGTAAGTGGTTTTCTATTATTGTTTGTTTTCTTGTTGTTGGCTCAACAGGTCATCGTGTCCCGTGTTATGTGTTGGTATTTCATGTTCTTGTTGGCAACTCAGTGGTTGGCTTGCATCCAGGCTCGAAACGATGGCATCCTTCTGTCCTTGGCTTCAAATGAAGGTAGCCCTCTTTCCTTGATTCAATTTGTGGTTTTCTTTCCTCAGCTTCCAACCTTGTTTGCTCCTTCGTCTCCGCAGTTGGTCGAAACCTGTGGGTGGAAAGTTTGTCCGCGGTTCTCACTGCAATTCCTCAGGTAAGTTGAATACAATTTATGTTATTTATTTTCTCCAGGCACTGTAATTCCGCTTTTGTAGCAATGTGACTCTAACACTTATTTCGATTTCTTTGCAGGTATTGAGGGTTTGTGGTTGGAGGCCTTGGCAATGTAAGTTTCGGTCTTGTCCGATAGGCTTTGTTTCATGAATTTCCTTCAATCCTCGTTCTGTTTTTAAATTAGGCCTTCTGGTCGTGAGGGTTTGTCACCCTCGATGCTTGTCAATTGACCCTCGTTGTGAGTAGTGCCCTGTCGCATTGGTGGTCTGGGCTTCCACTATCTGGTGATTTTTTTTACTGTAACTTCCTGTGTATGAACACAATTTTTCAAAACCCTCACCTAGGGTTTGTCGTCCATGGGCTTATGCGTCTATGGCTATGTATGAAACGGTTTTCGAAACCCTCACCTAGGGTTTGTCATCCACTGGCCTTACGCTTGTCTGGGCTTTATCTTGCAGTGCTACTATGTATTGTTATATACTTGTTTTTGCAATTTTGAAAAAGAAAAACTTCAGGAAAGAAAATTGGTTCGGTTACCTGAATGTCATTTATGTAATTATGTCGTCGTTCTTTTGGTTTACTCCAGATTCTCCGCCTGGACTGCAATTATTGTTTTTCGGTTTGCTTGTGATGTTTCATACGATCATGTGAGAACACTGTAGGTGCTCTGGTAATTTGTTTGACAGTCAATTTAAAAGAATAATGGAAATTTCGTCTGGCATGTGGGTGCTTGCCCCGTATTGGAATTTGGTTGTGTCACTCATTTTCTGCCTCCACTGTTTGCTTCAATAGAAATGTAAGCCCTTGTTTTGGCCTCTGCTCTTCTGTTTCGTTGTTAGGACTGGTTCTTTTTCTCATGAAAAAACAAAAAGAATTAACCACAATGGTCTGTGTACAATAGGTTGTCTGTTCAGATGCTCATTAATTAGAAAGCACAATAAAAATACAGTAGGACATACAGATGGACTGAATTGAGTTCACTGTTATTGATATCATTCGAGTGCAAGAAGTGTTGAACCTAACAGGACAATTATTAATCCATGGTTTATTAGAAACAGACAAGTAAATAACCCTAACTGATCAAACTACCTTTGACTAATTTAGAGATTAAGATAAAAATAAAAATCCTACCTCCTATTCTGACAAATTAACATAAAAGACAAATAAAATGTTAACTCAACTTTTCAACCTGGCAAAGACCGACACCCGGTCATGGTGCCTGAGCTGGATGCTCCTGTATCACACACACACATATATATCAACTCAAATGTTGAACATCAATATAAAGAAGTTGTATTAATATAGGAAGGGACTCAAATGCAGCAAGGGTTTAGAGGAAGAACTTAGATTGTATTTTAAAAAATATCTCTATATTGATATAAGAAGTAATAGAATATCATAAATGTGTTTGATGAATTTTTTTTTTTGTAGTTGTTGCAATAGTATTGGAGTCCTAGTAGTAGGGCTTAAAAGAGGTTTTATTAAATATTTCTCATTATAATTTAGAAATATTTGATTTAAGTAATGACATAATAATTTTAGATGTTTGTCTTATATTAAGTAGATTATATATGTCAATATTATATATAAAGGTGAATCTATATCTAAAGTGATTTGACATTTAAAATATCAAAAATATTTACGTTAAACCACCAAAAAAACTATAAAATAACAAGACTAATATGCAGTATTGTTGCTTAGTACCTCTCTCTTATGCAAAAAGTAATTGATAGTAAAAGTATAAAAATTCTCCCCATGCATAAAGATCTTAATTTTTTTTAATTATTAAAACTTATGATTTGCAAAGTTCCATTTTGTAAGCGACGTTATAATAGTTTAGATATTTTTCAACTTTTTAATTTAGGTTTCTACTTTAGAATATTAAAACAAATTTTCAAAGTATTAAAACAAATAAAATTGTTAATTATTTTAAGTATTTTTATAGTTGAATTCACAAAGTTAAGATTCAGTAAGTGTTTAGTTAAAACAATGAAATTTCTAATTTGCATTAAAATCATTTATAACAAAAATTTACACAACAAAATAGCATCAATTGACTTTTGTTTGTTGTTTATATCTTTAAATAACTAATACATCTACAAATGCTTATAAGTTTTTACCTTGCATTATTTGGCAATTTGATATTTCAAGGCCTTATATGACTCCTACACCAGTTGCCCATAAAATCAAGCTAGCTATTAAAGGTAGATAATCTAGAAGGTATAATGACTGCTCAATGGGAAAAATCTATATGGGAGATGAAACATGCAGGGATATACAGATTAGAGGAAAATGACAACATGGTCTAGCGAGATGAAAGAGGCAGGACAAATGTCTTGGTAAGAGATATATATCTATCCATAAAGAGTAGATCAGCATGAGTTTTTCCGGAATTTTTTCCCAAATGCTTTCTGGAAATCAGGGTGTACTTTAAAAATTACACCTTTTTCCTGGTTAGTATTCCATAATAAAAACCTCACGTGGCCTAATCTTCAAAAACAGAACTGGCAAGGCCCAGCTATATGTAGGAATTTACAGGGTAAGTTCTTCAGACAGAACACCAAAAGGACACCACTCACAAACAGATCACAGATCAATACACCAGTATTTTGACGTGGTTAAAACCCTCAGAGAGGGAAACAGTCCACGGCCTGCGCCACGTGGCTACTACAGGCAGTTTATTATAAAGGAATGAAATTTTCCATAAGCTTCCTCAGCACGGTAACTCAATACGCTCCAATCGCTTTAAATAGAATTCATGGACCATCGGGTGTCAGTCCACGGATCAAGGTCGGTAATACCGAGGAGAGAATGAACCGTCGGATCACTACATATCGTGACCGTCGGATTGTAAGTTACAAATGTACATAGTAAAGAAACACACTTTACCTAACTCTATACTAGACCAAGTTATACTTAACTATTCCTACGTGTCGGAATATCCTAACACTATATGCTCAATATGTGTATCTGAGACAGAAGACAATTTGCACAGGTTTCTTTATTTCCCACTCACTTTGATCCAGTGGAGGCAGCTGGCTAATCATTTTGGTTTTACTATCATTCCTCATTCCTCCATTACGGATGCTTTCGAATGGTGGAGTGCCCAGAAAATCATATGGCGGCCTATTCTTCCTATTGTCTGCTGGTTTGTTTGGAAATGGCAAAACAGAAAACTCTTCCAAAATAGCAGGGAGGATTTAAAACTCCTAAATGACAAAATCGTTCCTTTCTATCTCTCAATCCTTCCATATATTCCCCAGCATTTGAAGCATCATGAGATAGCAGACATCCATCATCAATCTATCTTTCCACAGGCTCATTTTGATGGTGCTGCTAAAGATGAGCGATGTGCATGTGGTTTTTTCATATGTATTGATAAGGATCAACAGTATTCTATCTACTGGAATGGTGGCATTGGGACCAACAACAAAGCTGATGCCATGGCTTTGCATGGTCTACTCACTTTCTGCTATTTTTTGGACACAGGTCCCATTCAAATATTCAGGGACTCCAAGATTATTATTGAGCATGTTACCGACATACAGTCCATAAAAAATGACAATCTATCTGGATGGCTACACAAGATTTCATCATTATGGAAGCGCTCACTCTATCCTATCTCTCATATCAGGAGGTCTCAAAATGAGGAGGCGGATGAGCTTTCAAAGAAAGGCTTGAAATCTCAATGCAGTGTGTGGTACTTGAACATCATGGTAGAATCCAACACATATTGTATTCAACCTTTCTCTATGCTCGGTATATAGTGTTAGTGTCAGTCTTTGCAGCCTTCCTCCAGTGATCAAACATGCTCTTACAAAATGATTTTAAGGTGTCAAGGTCAAATTTTGTTATTTCAGTGAGTCTTCAAGCAAAATTTGGTCACTGGGCATTAGGTCTAGGGTTTGCTTTTACTCCTGTCAAAGTTGTCCAAATGTCGGTCCATGTCACCATTAAGCTAAGTGTACCATCATTCGGAGGGTTTTCATCATCATGTTAGGTTCCAATGGGTCATTTTACACCTTATTCATGCTTCAGTTGTGCCTAGGTAAAGTTCATTTCCCTCTCCTAGGGTTTTGAAGGTAATTTCTTTTGGATGGTCAAATCATCAGCAAAACTTGTATCTTAATGTTCATACACCTTCCCCTGTCCTTAATGTACCTTATTAAACACTTCCCATCACTGAGATCTCGCAAATTCCTCCATTTTCCACAAACCCTAGTTTCTTGCTACAACTTGACAATTTTCTAGGTTGGGCCTGTGTTTAGCCTTTTTGGACCCCTTACCCTCACTCAATCTTTGCAATTCCACTTCCCCTGCTTCCTAACATCCCTCCCTACTTCTCAAAATTTTCTCAAGAATTTAGAAGCCCCTTATCCCCTTCATTTCACTTCATTTCAACAAATCCCTTGTTCCACACATCAAGATAGGTTTTATTCCAATGATGTTTTTGAGCAATAAAAGATGAATTTGGGAAAACCTAGAGAGGTTTTGTCCACAATAGGCAAAGGAAGAAAAAAATCCTTCAATTTTTGCATAGGTGTCATGGTTTTAGAGAAATGTCAAAAATACAGTTGCCTCGGGAAAATTGATGCACCTCTGAAGTGACCTTGGGAAAATCAAGTTTTCTCCTAGCTTAGTTGGCCAAATGACTTTCTTGATGAGTCAAATGATAACTAGACACAACGATCTTTCCAATGAGATATCATGAGCTCAATTTGGAGTTGAGGAAGACCTTCAAAAGTTGACTGCAACAACACTTTGCCTTTAGGCAACCTCATTTTGCACATTTTGACCAGTCTTGGAGATTTGATTTTTGATAGGGAATATGAACTCCTAATTAACAAATTCTAGTTGGGTTGGAAAGTAAACTCAATAACCTTTCGAACAAGCTATCCTGCGCCCAATTTGGACACCAGGAAGGCCTCCAAAAGTCTCTTGCAAAAAGGCGCTACGCATTGAGATGGCGTGACTCATTGGGCAGCTCTCTGCAGTGTAAAAATGAACTGGCGCGGCGCATTGGTCTAAAAAGCCTGAAATTCATTCAAATCTTCCTCCAAATTTCAAATTATTCATTCCACAAGTAAGTTAACACCTCAAAATGGACAATGTATGAATTTCCATCAGTGTTTATGGTGTTTCAATAGGTTAAAAACAAAACCCTAATTCCTTGCAAAGTTGTGTTGAGAAAATTGCCTAGCGTTTGCAAAATTGTAGTTTTGCCATTGTATCCCCACTTTCATTTTCCTCTCACTACGCTTCACTCATATTACTTTCCCTCTCCCCTTTCATTCACACTCACCTATCCCCTTATCCATAAAACTAAAAACCCTAATACCTTATCCCACTATTCCCAAACCCTAGTCCTATACCAAAGCTCCCAAAGTACTCTCTAATTCCCTGTTCCCTTAACTAAACCTTACCCCAACAGTCCCTAAATCCCTCATTGTTTCCACCCTCCACAGTCCCACATATCACTCTTTCCCTTGGTGGAAAAAGTTAAAACACATCACAACTCACCTACTTCTCATCAAGAAACCATCCAAGAGCAACGGGCGGACATCAAGGCCTTGTCCCTCAACTTGGAGAGGGCTAAGTGGATTATAAAATACTTGGAGCATAGAAATAAGCAGCTTGAAGATTAGCAAGCAATCATGGAGTTACAAAACATTCGGGAGAATCGCCAAGCTACCCAAAGGAGGAGGATGGCTCACTTCACTTGAGCAAGAAATCAGTGCCGATCGAGAGTCTTGGCTTGAAAGAGCCAACATCCACTTAGAGAGATTGTTGGAGAAGGCCAAAAAGGAGAAAAAACTTGTTGAGACACATGGCTTTTCATTATATGGTGAGGAACAAAGTTTGCAAGGCGTGAATCAAGAGTTTAAAGGCAAAATTGAAGAAGGCATCAAAGAGGCAAAAGGAGCATGATCGACTTCAGATATTGGCTGAGGTTTCCTTGGCCTAAAATATCTCTTGATAGAGAATACTCAGCCCAAATTTCAAAAAAATTGGAGCACTTTTTGCATTTTTGAGATTTTTGGGCTAAAACACATAAATTTCTGCTCTATGCGCCGCGCCACGTGGCTCTCGCATTTTCTAGGAGGCTCCAAATTCAAAAAACTCAGCATTTTTGGATTTGGCATGAAAAATTATGCTTGCTTGTTCATGACCAAGAAATTTGGGCAGGTTTTGGGCCCTCAAAAAGGTCAAAAACACTCAAAAAATGACCTCACTGCCCCTATTTTGACACACATGAAGAAACCTTGGGAGATTTGATTTTTGACAGGGAAAATGAAGACCAAATTGAAAAATTACACTTGTTTTGGAAAGTAGATAGGTAGACCTTTCCAACAAGCATACTTGGAGCTAATTTGGATATCGGGAAGGCCTCCAAAAGTGGGTCCAAATAGGCGCAGTGCATAAAGGAAAAATTGCCAGCTTGACCAAGTTTTGCTCTGTTTTTCGCCCAGTTTTGGCCAGTTTGACTTTTTCACTTCTTATTGTCAAATTATGATGTAATTTCATGTACATTGATGGATCATGATGTAAATATGTCAAATGTTCACTTGGTTCGGTAGATTGATCAGTGAAAAGATTGTTTGAAACTTAATGAATCAGTTCCCTTGTTTCTAGAGGCATGCTTTTTCATTGCCTGATTTCTAGTTCCTAGTTTAGAATCAATTGGATCAGCTCCTAAAAATGTGAGCTCAACCCCTAGAGGCAAGGATGAGTTATGGTTTGTCTATATTATGTGTTTTTTCAGTCATTAGCATGGTTGGACTCTTGAGAAAGCCTTGAGCTTCATTGTACACTCATATCAGTATTTTGGCTAAGGAACTGAGACCAGGATTTGCAGTACTCTTTGGGATCCCTGTGGCATTTGTTTTGGTACAATGCTTTCTTATGTATTTGTGAATTTATTCATGTGTTATACGTATCATTTCTCTTTATTTCTTCTCAGCTAAACAAACAAGAGTGTAAGTAGAATACATTGAAAAGTGCAGTGCTCTACTTGAAGTTTGCTTTAGTCTTTTGATTTTTTCCACTGTTTGGAGAGGATCAATGGTTTCTCTTGCCCTCTTCAACTCCTCCTCTATCTGAATCCATCCATCTCACTTGATTTAGAGTGCCAAATTCAGTTACCTACCTTGCCCCATCGAGATCCCTACAGGACTATGCCTCATTCCCCGCACCCCAAAATCTGCCTTCTCATCTGAGCCAATAATTCATCAATTCATTCAAAAACCTCTTGCACACATATATCTAGCCTAAGATCAGTAATCAAATCAATCATATCAAGCCTTTAGTGAGCATAATTAGCTGAGATTGACCCGGAGAGAGCCCTCTCCTGACCTGGTAGGGCTAGCTACCAGGCTGAGCGTGGTTTGATGTGGACCTAGAATCTTACCTTTTCAGCCTGAGGTAAATCTAAGCTTTGACATATAGCTTAGTACTTATCCTGGTATGTTGCATGAGCCTGTTCACTTATTTTCTTTCACATGAACAGGTATAAGTTTTTGACTTATTTTCCTCTATGCATAGAATCATTATGTTTTCTAACAGCCATCATTTTTTAACAATCATCACACATATGGACAATGAGCCTGAAAAGAATGAAATGTTTTTGATGTACAGTTTCATCTTTTTCCTTACTGACCGGAATATGGTCAATTTCCATATATGTATTTCACTTTTATAAATATAATCAATATACAGCTTTTTCTTTCTAAAAAAAAGATAATAATGTTTGAAAGAAAACATTATATATTGTTAAATGAACACATAATTAACTATGAAAACGCATGTTGACTTAGGGGCATACCAAAGAGCTATGAAGATTTATAAGGGATGGGACATTGTTTTTTCCTATCAATACATTATATTATTTTGAAATAGGTTGTTAGTAAAGGAATAGTTAGGTTTTAGACATTTTATATTTTTATGAAAAAGCAATAGAAAAATATTTAAAAGTAATGTGAGACTTTAAGTTATTAATAGATTGGATAGGCAATAAATGTAAAATTAAGATCCAATTAGAAATCAATTTATAAAGGTAAAAAACAATTTCAATATATATATATATATATTTCAACTCAAATGTTGATCATCTATCTAAAGGAGTTGTATTAATGTAGGAAGGGACTCAAATGCAGCAAGAGTTTAGAGGAAGAACTTAGATTTCATTTTCAAAAATATTTTTATACTGATATAAGAAGAGATGGAAAATCACAAAAGTGTTTGTTGGATTTTTGTAGTTGTTGCAATAGTATTGGAGTCCTAGTAATAAGGCTTAAAAAAGATTTTGTTAGATTTCTCATTATAACTTAAGAAGACAAGTCTAGTTAGATTATTTTAACAAGTTGTTAAAATAATATAATATAGTTTGTTAATGCTTGCATGCATGTGACAACTATTATTTTAGATAACTAAAGATTCACTCATGGTTAACTGTTGCATGTGAGATATGTCAGAGACCCAGTTGAGATCAGATAAGGGACAGTGTACTATCAGATGCTAGGATATTTCTAGTAAGTATTCCTTGCATGAGGAAGAAATCTATTTTCTTCTATGACTATGTAGGTGGACCTGAGGTGACAACATGTATGATTAGGCCAATTTTCAGCCTATATAATGAGGCCTAGGTAGTCCATGGTTTTCATCTTCTGATTGAAGATCATCAAGATATTCTGATTACAGAGAGAGTAGGATAGCTATTGAGTTGATTCTTTTTGTATGTTGTTGAGGATCTACACTTGATTGATAATACATGGTTGGGGTTTTATGCTGGTTCTTTCCCCTGGATATATCTTGTGTTATGTGTGATTATTTCTCTTGATCAGTTATGCATGTTTCTACTTGATGTTGCTCATGAATTCGATTATAATTAATGTTTTGTAGAAGTAGAACAAGTATTATGCTTTAGGACATTGCATATATCGGTTTGTTCTACAAGTGAAATTTCTACATGGTATCGGAGCACAGGTGATCAAGCAAGAACAATATACTAGCAGGAGAAATTCGAAGTTTATTATTCGGGATATAGATCTGAAGTTCTTATCACATCTATTTTATCGATGGCGTTCTACGGTTTGAGGCTTGACTATGCCCTTGATGGCAGCTCAAACTATATAGCTTGGAAGGATCGCATGGAGGCAGTTTTGGAAGATAATGGCCTTAAG